>LGRX02019494.1:0-20062 GCA_001247695.2 Cymbomonas tetramitiformis | reverse complement strand
ATGGGGTGTCCATGCTGTGTGGTGTGACTGCATTCATGACATAATCATGGACCAACAGGTCCCATCCATCGACCGGGAGCCACTGGGGGGCATGCCAGCAGGGTCCGCTTACTCCGTAACCCAGAGACCAACAGTTGTTTGGCGACGATCGGTCACATCGTATCATCTTTCCATGCTGCTTTGCATTTGGGTTGGGAATATGTATGCGTTTGTGGTATCTTGTCACGGCCCCGCCCTGCTCTTGATTTGCTTCTCACATCCACTGGGATGATGGAGGGCTGGCTTTTGTTGGCCGATCTCATGCCGTTCAGTGTGTGTCTTTCATGTGTGTGTATGCTTATCCTTGCGACTCCTTTGGCGCCCCGTAGCCACAGAAGACTGCACTATGTACCCACGCCGGGGATCAAAGGATTCAGCACACACTTCGGGACACTCATCCGGATTCTCCGGAGCTCACTAGTGAAGAATGGGACCCCCTAAGCCTCGCTGAGCCACCCGAGCCCCTGTGCATCTGCACCACCAGCGCACTGCTGCCTTGTGCCTGAAGCCGGTTCATCCGTGCCCCCCGATTCATGTGTGTGTGTGTGTTTGTGTGTGTGTGTGTGCCGAGAGCTCGGTAGATTCGTCCGTCGTGCTGCGAGGAGAGGCAGAAGGTGGTGATGTACACCTTCTGTGTTCTCCCTTGAATTTTGTGGGGAGCACTTAGGTGCCCGCATGTTTCCTTTTTTTGACATGGGGTGTCCATGCTTTGTGGTGTGACTGCATTCATGACATAACCATGGACCAACAGGTCCCATCCATCGACCGGGAGCCACTGGGGGGCATGCCAGCAGGGTCCGCTTACTCCGTTACCCAGAGACCAACAATTGTTGGGCGATGATCGGTCACATCGTATCATCCTTCCATGCTGCTTTGCATTTGGGTTGGGAATATGTATGAGTTTGTGGTATCTTGTCACGGCCCCGCCCTGCTCTTGATTTGCTTTTCACATCCACTGGGATGATGATGGGCTGGCTTTTGTTGGCCGATCTCATGCCGTTCAGTGTATGCTTTTTTTGACATGGGGTGTCCATGCTGTGTGGTGTGACTGCATTCATGACATAACCATGGACCAACAGGTCCCATCCATCGACCGGGAGCCCCTGGGGGGCATGCCAGCAGGGTCCGCTTACTCCGTAACCCAGAGACCAACAGGTGTTTGGCGACGATCGGTCACATCGTATCATCTTTCCATGCTGCTTTGCATTTGGGTTGGGAATATGTATGCGTTTGTGGTATCTTGTCACGGCCCCGCCCTGCTCTTGATTTGCTTCTCACATCCACTGGGATGATGGTGGGCTGGCTTTTGTTGGCCGATCTCACGCCGTTCAGTGTGTTCACCGGGTGCGTTAGCAGATGGCGTTGTCGTCTGTGCACTCGGGGGTGGCAAGGTGCATTGTTGCGGCCGATTGGGGTGCGTTTTCGCGTTCCGTCGGGTTGCAGTATTGCAATCTGTCGCTGGGTCCTGCTGCGCTGGTAGCGGGACTAAACTCTTCTCTTGAGGGCGGCAGACTGCATGCGTGCGGGATGCTGTTGTGAATACGGCTGGTTGCCCGTCCTCTCGTTCCGTGAAAGGGGTTGTGGCTTGATATCTCGTTTGTTGGATCGGCGTTGCTCGCTTCGCCCCTTTGTGCCTTCGGTCGGTCATTGGCTTGGGATCCTGGTGGAGCCGGAGGGAAGGTAATCGTCGTTACTCCTGCATGAGCCACTCCGGGGTAAAAATTAAAAGGCGGCTACGGCAGGGTTGGTAGGTCAGCCAACCCGCCCCCGGGAAGGGGTAACCATTGTGACCCGAGGCCCCGAAGACGTGGGGTGGACACCTTTTGCGCACTCTTTTGTCTTGGGGATGTCTGGCAATATGCTAGAGGACTCGCCAGGGGAGTAGAGGCGCCCTTGGTGGAGGCCCCACCTACCCGTAGGGCACGGAGCCCCCCGCTTGCTGATGGCTTTAGACAGTTCTTTTCTCGTTTTTCGAAACCTGTTTCTGCGGATCGGAGACGTTCCCTCCAGAAACAGTTTCCTCCTAGCTTTTGCCGGAGGGATGGTCTGTGGCAGGCTTGGATGACGGCGTGGCACTATACCATGCAGAAGTGTGCTACACTTCGGAGGTTACGCAGGTTGCACGCAGCGCACGGGCCCTCAGCAGATATATTGAGCCCAGCCAAGACTACCCAGCTAATATACGTCATATATAACATCCGGGATAGTCACAGGCTATATGTAGGGATGACTAGTAACACGGCCTTTCAGAGGTTTAGGGAGCACGTCTGCGCTGCTAAGCTCGTCTTCCGAACTGGGGAGGGGAGTGACCCTCTTCATAGGGAGATGGCTAGGGTGGGTTGGCAGTAGTTTAGGGTCCACCCCATCGAGCACATCGCGGGGCACTTCCCCAAGACGGCCGAGGGTAGGGTTGGGTTCAGGAGCTTGGCTTTCCCACGTGAGACCTTCTGGAAGCGGACTCTGCATGCGTTTTTGCCTACAGGGTTCTGCTTGGAAGGGAAGTCACTGAGGACCAGGAGGGTTAGGGTCCCGAACCTTGACCGGGTCGTTGAGGTTGGCGCCTGGCATGGGAGGGCCGCGCCTCTCGCGGATGGTGTTGGCAGGACTTTTTTGTCTAGGGACTTTGATAGGAAGGTCAGGTTCCTCCTCGGCAGGGTTGCTTCTGGCTCCTTCTCCCAGGCGGAGTTGCAGGGTCATGCCGACAGGTATTTACGGTTGACGACGCACACCGGACTTCCCTTATGGCATCCATCCTGTTTTCTCTTCCTTCCGTCTCGAATGTTGGTGTTAGAGCCACGTTTAGGTCGCTCATCGTTCAACTTTTCTTGCTCCCGGCCATCGAGAAACCGGGGTTCAAGAGAATTGTTGCTGACGATAGCCTCTGGCTTGAGAAGGTGCCCCCGAGCGTGCGTGCAAGGGTCTCACAGCCGTTGTTGGGTTACAAATATGATGCTCCTGTCTGGGTGTCATTTTGTAATTTTGGGCAGGTGGCTAGGATGAAGGCTGTTGAGGCTGCGAGGATAATGGGAGGGACCTGCGCATGTCAGAGGTGTGGTTACCGTGCTTTTGTGGACCAAGACTGCGGGCATGTGGTGACCACTGATTTGTCTCTTGTGCGCAACCCAACCATTGAGTCGCTGATGGCTAGGGGCACGATGTTTAGGGTTAAGCCTCATGAGGGCTTGGAGGCTGAGGTAGTATGCCGGAGGCAGCGTTCTTGGACCTGGAACGGGCTTTGCAGGCATGGCGGTTTTCGGTGTCAAAGGCATTAGGTGTCTCTGACGCTTCGGCTCTTGTTGCTTGGGTTGCTGCAGTTAGGGCGGAGGCACGCACAGTGATTGATTCGAGTGCGGGCGGCGATTCTTTCATGGGTGGATGCGAGGATCCCCATTTGGTTCTTACGGCTTCGGACAGGCGCCGGTTGCGGGAGGTTCAGCGGGATTTCGTCATCACCACGGTTGACAAGGCTGCCGGTAACTTCTGTTTTGTGTGCAAGAAGCACTACATGCAGAAATGCCTGGATGAGCTTAGAAACGGTGTAGCTTATGAGGCCACGGAACGGTCGGCCGATGATATAAATGCTGAGGGCACCGCTTTGTGCAGGGCTCATTCCATCACCCCACAGAGGGGGCCTAGGATCCCGCATTTTCATATTCGTGTGAAATTGCACAAGTCTCTGGTAGGATACCGGTTTGTCGCGGGGGCCAATCGCGCAACACTTACACCAGTTTTTAAGTGGCTCAGTGTAGCCTTCCGGGCTTTGAATGCCGACGCCGAGGGCCTGTGGAAAGAGGTGGTTTCTCAAATCCCAGGTGTGGGTCGCGGGTCTTGGATTATTCAGGATTCGGTGGAGGTTCGGAAGCTGGCTGCGGCATGCAACAGGCCCCGCGGACAGCGTGATGCATCAATGCACGTCCGTGCATTCGAATTCACTTCCATGTACACCACCTTGTGTCTGCAGGATTTGAAGGAACGGCTGTCGGCACTCTTTCGGAGCATTTTCCAACGAAAATTTCAAAGTTCGAGGGTGAGGTACCTGCTTGTCAGAAAGGATAAGTTCTTTGAGTGGGTTACCAATGAACGGAGGACGGACGGTGAGAGGGAAATGCTCTTTTCGGAGGGTCGGCTTGTTGAGTTGTTCTGCGGGTTGGTGGATGGAACATTTGTCGAGTTTGGGGGTGTGATCTACAGACAAATTGTGGGGATCCCTATGGGGACGAGCTGTGCTGGCTTCATTGCCAACCTCTACTGTTTTACGTATGAGCTTGCGTTCATGCGCGGACTTGTGGAGGCGGGGAATTTTCATGACGCGCACAGGTTTCTTTTCGTTTGTAGATACATTGATGACTTGCTGGCGTTCAATATTCCAGATATGGAAGACTATCTATATCTGAATGAATCCGGCACTGCAGGGATTTATCCCAAACACATTTTGAGTCTTTCTTTGGCACATGCGGGTGTGCGTGTCCCTTACATGGACATACTCATCAAGCAAAATAGGCGCAGAGGCCTTATGACTGCCATATATGACAAACGACTGGATGCACAATATGCTGACATCCAGGTCATTAGGTACCCTGCACATGACTCGTACTTGGCCGACAAAGCTAAGTATGGGATTGTCACGAGCCAACTGCATCGGTTCGCTGAGAGATGTGTCCTTTGGCAAGACTTTGTTTACAACATAGCTCTTGTTTTCCACAGGATGACACAAAAGGGTTACCACAGCAGGCGTTTGTGGGGCTTTTTGCGGCGCTTTATGGTGGAGAGGCCCGGTCTGTATGATAGACGAGGTCCGGGTTGCTGGATCTCGCGCGTCAGGCGTAAGCTGGGGGACTTACGTGACGGTGTCATTGTGCCAGGTCCGAATGGGTGGGAGTTCGGGCCATCATAGCTGACCGGGAATACGTCTCGCCATAGGGTTGTGGCATCTCGCTGTTAACGGGGACGGCCACTTGGGTGCTTTGGATGATGGGATGTGGCTGTCCCTGTGGTACCCTTCTGACGGGTACTGCCTCTTTGAGGGCGTCGGGGATTCGTCTGCGGCTGGCTCTATTTATGTCCAGTGCCTTGAGGCTTTTTCACCTGCCGGGGGACTGGTGGTTGACAGCCACGTTATGGGGTACTGACATCTCGTTGTTAACGGGGACGGCCACTGGAATGATTTGGATGATGGGATTGTGGCTGTCCCTGTGGTACCCTTCTGACGGGTACTGCCTCTTTGAGGGCGTCGGGGATTCGTCTGCGGCTGGCTCTATTTATGTCTAGTGCCTTTGGGCTTTTTCACCTGCCGGGGCACTGGTGGTTGACAGCCACGTTATGGGGTGCTGACATCTCGTTGTTAACGGGGACGGCCACTGGAATGATTTGGATGATGGGATTGTGGCTGTCCCAGTGGTACCCTTCTGACGGGTACTGCCTCTTTGAGGGCGTCGGGGATTCGTCTGCGGCTGGCTCTATTTATGTCCAGTGCCTTGGGGCTTTTTCACCTGCCGGGGGACTGGTGATCGACACCCACTTTATGGGGTACTGGCATCTCGTTGTTAACGGGGACGGCCACTGGAATGATTTGGATGATGGGATGTGGCTGTCCCTGTGGTACCCTTCTGGCGGGTACTGCCTCTTTGAGGGCGTCGGGGATTCGTCTACGGCTCGCTTTTTGGGAGTGTCTTGGATTCGTCTGACGCTAGCTCCCTCTCCGTGTACAGTGCTCATGGTTATTACACATGCCGGGGGACTTGTGTTCTTTGACCTTGATATGAGTACTGGCGGATCGCTGTGAACGGGGACAGCCGCCGGGTGGAAGTGGGTTTTGGGAGACGGTTATCCCTGTGGTGCCATTCTGGCGCGCACTGCCTCTTGGAGAGCTGGGTAGATTCGTCTGTCGTGCTGCGAGGAGAGGCAGAAGGTGGTGATGTACACCTCTCTGTGTTTTCCCTTGAATTTTGTGGGGAGCACTTAGGTGCCCGCATGTTTTCCTTTTTTTGACATGGGGTGTCCATGCTGTGTGGTGTGACTGCATTCATGACATAACCATGGACCAACAGGTCCCATCCATCGACCGGGAGCCACTGGGGGGCATGCCAGCAGGGTCCGCTTACTCCGTAACCCAGAGACCAACAGTTGTTTGGCGACGATCGGTCACATCGTATCATCTTATCATGCTGCTTTGCATTTGGGTTGGGAATATGTATGCGTTTGTGGTATCTTGTCATGGCCCCGCCCTGCTCTTGATTTGCTTCTCACATCCACTGGGATGATGGTGGGCTGGCTTTTGTTGGCCGATCTCATGCCGTTCAGTGTGTGATTAATTGATGTGATGAATTGATCCCTCGGCCATCAATCTGGCCACGCTAGCGACGGTGTAGATTGCGAATGCACGCTTCCTTTGCCCCTTGCTTTATGTTTCGGCCGGGAGACCTATTGCCATGCCCAGAGTTGTGTGTTCTAGTATGGGGAGTGGACTGTAGCTCCACTGTGCCTCTCCAACTGCACCGTCAAGGATACTGCACAGAGCCTGAGCTCAACAGACGCTTTTCCGGGTTGAAGCGCCTCATCCTCACCATCGCTTCATCCAAGGCTTTCGGGCTGCCTCACAGATTGTTGAGAATGTTAATCCTAAAACGTTACGTTACCAACAAGTTAATCCTAAAATGTTGAGAATGTGATCACTTAGCGCTCCACCACAAGGTGGCGCGATGGGCTTTCGACTTGGTTCACCCCGCGCCATCATGCGCCATCATTACAAGCGCATAACTTTGTGTTCCTTTCCTGCGAAACACAAAGGAACTTGCGTGGATGCTCCTTTCTCGATGTCTTAAAAGTGTCGGCATTGTGTTGTGATTGTCTCAGACTCACGACAGGCATTCTCCCGGTGGTGGACGAACACGTTTTGCCAATATTAAGAAGCGTTGTTATTAAATCGCTACAAAACTATCAATAGAAACTGTCGTGCAGCTTTTGGGAAGGAGCTTGCATGCGTTATGAAGAATCGCGAAAATGATAGAGCACAACATGCTGGACTCGAATAGTGGTCATCAGATGGAGTGTGTGCCTGATATGGCCTCATCGAATTATTAGAATACACAAACATGGCAGCCTACACATGAATACACGTTCCTATACAGGCATCTTGGGGAGCAAGGAAATCCGTCAGAGTGTGAGCGTGTGCGTGCCCCACAAGAAGTGAGTCGGAGGGAGTTGGCATTATTGATGCGAACTGTAAGACGGTTTGCACTTGTACAATTGCATCATCCGGACAGATGCATATATATGCCTACAAACGATATACTTGAGGAAGTATAGGAAAAGATTACCCAGTGAAATTCAAAGAGATGTTATGGCTTTGGTGTGAAAGTGCATTGTCCTAGATGGCCAGTAATACGAAAGAAAATGTTGGGTAGGGAAGCCGGGAACAATTATGGCATACATTGCTAGACTAGATGATACTGCTATAGTTGAATGCAGGAAACAACGTCTAGATTTTTTGGATTAGGGAGTTTTTAGTGGAAACAGATCAATCATCGGATCCAAAGTCTTAGTGCACATGTACACGTGATATGACGATGGACGATGGGGTGGGTATAGCGCGTATGTATTGATATTGTGCAGAAGGTGGAAAGTGATTAATGTTTCAAACACGTTTGCACAATCGTACAACACGCATTTAAGGTCCACTGGATAACTAAACACACACATATAGTGCAGTATGCAGTAAACATGCATAACTATTGCATCGTTCTTGCTTAGAAATACATTGCGAATATGACCACTTCCGCGACTCAGATGGGATGGATTGACTGTTTTTTGTACCCACCCATATGGAGCACGATTCCTATAGTTTAGCATTTTGGAGAACCAATTTTCATGTTGAGAATTCGATATTTCATGTCTCCGTGTGACCATTGTGTGGGATTTTAAGCTTAATCGGGGATTTTTGGTCGAAAATCGAGTAAAATGCCCGATATATGCAATTTCAGCGATTTGGACCATTGCAAAGTTACGAATCTAGCACCAAAATGGGGCGCATTGACGACATATTTTTCCCGTTCCATAAACTAATTAAACAAATGCGATTGCACTTTTTACCGCAACTTTCACGATATCCACAAAATTCCCAGTACAAATCCATCCCAACTGAGTTGTGGAAGTGGTCATATATACATTCTGCAATATTTTACGAATCGACATACAGTAATCACTCAGTAATAAGAAAACCCGCTAATAAGAAAGTAGCCAGCTTTGCTGTGGGGGGGTGGGAGGGACCCGATTTGGTAAATATTGCTGGCTGGCTTTTTTGAGCTATGAAATATGGGGGTGATCAGAAATATGGGTGCTGGCGCCGTATTTCGTATTTGTGCGCCGCAGGCGGATTTTTTTTGAAAATGTCGCATTTTAAGGGTTTATCACTGAAATTTTAAGAAAGTTGCTGGCTGATTGAAAACAAATTACCCACTATTCTTAGCCATTTTCATAGGACGCTTGGGCGGGTTCATTCAACTCATGAGGCCCGATATGAGCAGATATAGGGATCCTCACAATGAACCGAAGGAACCAGAGACTGAGTATACAGAAGACAATCCTCCAATAGTCTTTACAGATCCTGACGATGATTCTGTTCCAGCACCAGCTCCACCCAATTTGGTTCCAAAGGTGAAGATGACACCACCTAGGGAATTCAAATCTGGACAGGACGCAGAAGTTTGGTTGGACACGGTGGACCGGTATTTTCAGTTCACTTATCCAGGAGTCAAGGACAAGGACCTGATCACAGTATTCCTGACTCTTATCCAAACCAATGACCGACACTATTTCCAGGTCGTGGCACAGCAAGCGGATGCCACATATGAGATGGTCAGACGGATATTCCTTAGCCAATTTGGCAACCCTCATAAGAGATCAGTAGCCAAGAAACACCTGATGGCACTGACTCAAGGGAGTCAAACCTTCTCAGACTATTTGCGCACGTTTACGTCACTGGCTGCTTTAGCAGCAGTTGATCTGAACGATGTGTTAATAAAGGACAGATTTGTCAGCAGCATGGATCCAGATCTCCGCAGACAGTTCCAGTTAAGATTCCTAACAGAGCAAGAAAGGAATAATCTGTCGTGGCAACAAACCACACAGATACTGCTCGATTTGAATTATGTCGTTCATTCGAAGCAGTCAGAGACCCTTCACTATAGGGGGCAGAAGGAGCAGTCATCAGGAGGCCCAGTCAAAAATGACAAGGACAAAGGGCGTGGCAAAAAGCCATATGACAAGTCCAACAGGATCTGGAATCAGAGTGGCAGTCAGAACTCAAATGCCAATCAGAATCGGACCAAAGGAAAAGGTGGAAAAGGCAAAGGCAAAGGAAAAGGAAAATCACAAAATCCTCAGCCTTGCCAACGTTGTGGTCGTACTAATCACGTCACAAAAAAATGTTTTTCCACCAAGACCCCGGATGGAAAAGATATCAAAGGCAAGCCACCAGTTCAGAATCCTTTCAGGAGACAGCAGCAACAGAATCAGGGTGCTAAGGATGGGTCCGGCAAACTCATCAATACGATCAACGCCCTGGTTAAGGAACTGAAGAGTCAACACAACATCAATGCAGCAGTTGCAACTCCAACTCCAGCTTCAGTTCCAGATCCTAAGGGAAACTCTCAGGGTACTGCACAGGTACCAGTGTTGAGAGCACCCCCAAGGTAAATCAGCCTGAAGATGCCACTGAAGCAAGTGGCCGGGTTGAGAGTATCTCAGAAGAAGTCCTTTCCAGTCTGACATTGCAGTTTCAGCAGATGGACACTCCCTCAGAGCACATCGCACAGATGCAGTCTCAAACAGCACAGCTGAAATCACAGAAGAAGCTGTTGTTGTACAAAGGGAAAGTATATGGACAGAGTACTCACATATTGGTAGATCCAGGAGCTACATCGTCTTTCATTGACAGACAGTTCGCTGCTCAGCTTGGTATAGCACCCACAGATTCTTCATCGTTTTCAGTGGGATTGGCTGGAGGAAGCCAACTACCATGCACATCCTATCTTCCCAAGGCTACATTTACGCTGGGTAAGTATAAGGATACAGAAGATTTCTACATCATTGACATGAAACCATTCACTGTCATTCTTGGTCAAGATTGGTTGGAGAGGAGAAATCCACACATTGACTTCCAGACCAAAAATCTGACGATCACTAGGAAGCACTTCATCAGGCTCCAGTATTCGCACAGTATTATCCAGAGTTGAACAGACTCCAGGCTCAGATGACCTTCCTGAAATGGAATTGGTCAGCGCCACCACCATGAGAAAGCACCTGCGTCGTATTCGATCCAGTGGTTCGGCTGAAGAGGCCGTAGCTTATCTCTTCTTTCTCTCAGAGGTCGATGGTGAACTGGTCTTCGCAGCAGCAGACACAAACACCACTATGGAAGACCCAGAGGTCACAGCAGCACGCGATCAAATGAGGGAAGACTTTTCAGACATATTCCGGGAGGATCTTCCAGCTGGTCATAGGCCAAAACGGTTTGAAGGTGGTTATCATAGAATCAACATTGAACCTGGGCACAAGCCGCCATCGCAGCCAGTACGTACCATACCAGTGCCCATGATGGAAGAGCTCAAACGACAGATCATCAAATATGTCGACTTGGGTATCCTTCGTCCGTCATCATCTCCATATGGATGTCCTATCATTTTCGCTCCTAAGCCGAGGTGGGAAGTGGAGGATGTGCTGTGATTATCGAGCCCTTAATAACATCACAATTAAGGACACGTATCCATTGCCACCTCACGACACCCTTCTTGAACAGCTAAAAGGTGCACGATGGTTTAGCAGATTTGACTTCAATCAGTTTTTCCATCAGATCCCTATACATCCAGATGACATTCACAAAACAGCTATTCGCACCAGATACGGTTCCTATGAGTGGACAATTATGCCTTTCGGATTGACCAATGCTCCTGCAACAGCTTTACGTGTAGGAAATCGGGCATTCTTCGACTTCATCGATCGGTTCCTTGTCATTTTCATGGACGATACCATCATATACAGTCCGGATTTTGACAGCCACGTGAGTCATGTCCGACAGTTTCTCCAGCGTTGCAGAGAACACCAGTTCTTCATCAGGCCTTCCAAGGTGGAGTTGTTCGTCAGATCTATAGACTTTATCGGACATCACATCTCTGAAGCAGGCTTGTCCATCATCGAAGACAGAATCCGAGCAGTCATGGCAATTCAGCCTCCAGTGTCTTATGGTCCTACCGTTGGAAAGCAGCCTCTACGCCGTATGGCTAAAGATGGCAAGTCATCCCTTCGGTCATTCTTGGGCATGGTCGGTCAATTCAGGAGATTCATACCAAAGTTCTCCAAGATTGCCGAGCCGCTCAATCGTCTCCTTAAAGATAATGCAGAGTTTGTCTGGGAATCTGAGCAGCAGCAGGCATTTGATAACCTCAAAAGTGCCATCTGTAACGCTCCAGTACTACAGCTTCCAGATCAGAAACTGCCATCTATTATGGAGGTCGATGGATCAGGCACACACGTTGGTCAAGTGATACTCCAGGATCAAGGAAAAGGTATGAAGCCATGTGGCTATCACAGCGTCACTCTATCCGATACACAGAGACGTTGGCCTATTCCTGAGATCGAGCTATTTGCCATTGTGGAGGGCTTCCGATTCTTTCGCCACATCTTGTTGGGAGCTCCTGAGACTATTGTACGCTCAGATCATCAGCCACTGGTTTATTTCCAGTCCAAATCCACACTGAGCCCCAAACAGGCAAGGTGGTTGGATGAGCTCTCCGAGTACAACTTCCGTATAGAGCACATTGCTGGCGATAAGAATAAGGTTGCAGACGCACTCACTCGTATCTCTGCACTTTTTGAACTCACTGATTGTCTGCAACACATAGACATCAGCGAAGTCATGCCATCTGCAGATCCTACATTCATTGCTCTTGTATCTTCTTCATCAGCTCATCAGCTACACGGCATCATTATATCCGAATATGATCGTGATACATTTGCACAGACTATTTTGGCTAAGCCGACATCATCGACTTCATCACAGTCAGTCAGCAGCTACAGCTTCGAGCTCATTCAGGGGTTGATCTATCGTAAGACCATATATGGCAGACAGCTGTACATTCCACCAACAGCTAAAGTCCCCACAGATGACGGTGAGATCACACAGCTTCGCCACATTCTCCTTCATGAGTGCCACTCAGCCACTATTTCTGGTCATGTAGGCAAAAATCGCATGCTTCATCTTCTGCGTAGCCGATACTATTGGCCAGGAATGACAACGGCAGCCATCCAGTACATTCGGGAGTGCCCCGTTTGTCTGCGCCAGAAAACGAGGCGACACAAGCCTTATGGTCAAGCACATATACGATATAGTGTGCCTAAGACAAAATGGCTAGATGTATCTCTTGACTGGATTACTGACCTGCCTATCACTACTAATGGGCACGACAATATATTTGTGGTAATGTGCCAATTCTCTCATCGCTGTCATCTCATTCCCTTCAGCATGACCTGGACAGCTCAGCATACTGCTTCTATATATATGCAGCATATCTTCAAGCTCCATGGTCTTCCGAGGAACATCATCTCAGATCGAGACCCCAGATTCACCTCTACATTCTGGCAAACACTGTGGAAATCTACTGGTACGAGATTGTCCATGACGTCTTCACACCATCCACAGTCGAATGCAGCCAATGAGAGGAGCCATGCTTTCATCGAGGATATCCTCAGGTACTTTTCAATTTGTTGATTCATGATTCAATTTCATCATCCTCTGGTTTATAAACTGATTAGGTGGTATTTTTTCATCCACAGGTGTTGTTGCAATGATACTTCAGCCAATTCGTGGGAGGACAAGTTGCCTCTGGTGGAGTTTGCAATTAACAACACAGTTTCTGCATCAACAGGTTATTCACCATTCTATCTCGACTCGATGGCGCAGCCACTTTCGCCTCATGATCTGGTAATCACTATTCCGCCAGAAGCTCATGTTCCAATACAAAGAGCTATTCGAGATCATTTTGACCAGTACTCGGCTGTACATGCCAACGCGGTAGACAACATTTCCCGAGCAGCAGAAATTAGCCAAGCCAGATTCAATAAGACTCACATGCCTCGGCAATATGCAGTTGGGCAGAAAGTTCTTTTACGGATCGAGTTTGGTCGACAGAGGCAGGCAGACACTTTAAGCAGCCATATATTGGGCCGTTCACCATATCCAAAGTGCTTAGCCATGGGCGTGCATACGAGTTAGGTTTCGGAGACCTCGATATCCGTATTCATCCGGTACAGCCTGTGTCCAGATTAGAGTTGTATAACGACTCGATTCAAGGACCTTTGCCTCTGCCACAGATGATCACCGAAGAAGGGCAACCACTGTTTGAGATATCACATATACTCTCACATAAGATCACTAGAGGTGTCAAGTACTATTTAGTGCAATATGCAGGCTACGGCCCTGAGCATGACACCTGGGTCAAAGCCACAGAGTTGACCAATGCAGCAGACATAATAGCTGCCTATGAAGGCTAAACATTATATTAAGCCTGATGCCCTTACTTCTTGTAATATATACTAATACATGTCGATCATCTATATACCTTGCTCTTAATGTTTTATCATTATGTTGCATAGAAGCGGGAAATTGATCCTTCCTTGCTAAAGGTGTAGTGAGCCTTGTACAAAATCATACCCTTGCACAGATACGCACACATGCGAGATATCATATCGGTGGATAAATAAAAACTGCTTAATGCTACCTTTGCCAAGACCGTGGTTAGTCATCGGATTCTATGGCCAGTCACCCGAAGCTACCGGAGACATCGACTGAGGTAGACGGAGTTGTGATCCTAAGTTATGCCTGACAAACATAACTAAAATAAATTTCACATTAGTATGTGGCGAATCCACTCTCACTCATCGCGATAGATGTTCGTCAAAGCGTGCGTACTGGACCAATAATTCAAGAGTGAGCAGACCGGGTAAAAAATTATAAATCCAATCCCGTTAAGCAACGCCACTCTGTTTGCATTAAAACAAGCCCCCGGTGAAATAACTCCGGAAACATCCAAAGGGCTCCCCATGACCGCCTGTGAACCTCCGAAGTTGCTTCAAGAGGGGAGGAAGGGTTGGGTGCACAATATATAACAACTGTGGAAACGAACAACAAACGATCAGTTGTATATATAAGGCCGAGAATCGTGCGATTATAAATCGTTAAATCGTGGGATCATCGTTCGCTAAAGCGACGACGGCTAGCGCAATAATCCGTAACGTACACCTCGGATACTTTGAATCGTCACTCTGACGCACGATACGTGTGGATCAATCAGTAATCCAGCGTCAATCTGTATCACGAAACGCAATTCATTGAACCTTGAATCGTCACTCTGCAATACGATACGCAATTCAAAGGAGGCTACATCCTAAGAACTGTAAGGCATAGCCTATAAGGCATCATGCTAAGGTGAGGGACTAAAGTGGACTCAGTTCCCCCCAAAATCCTAAAACACCATGAGGGACGCCTCAAATCGGTGTAAGAAGACTGGTACCAGCAGAAGCAACAACACCAATGACATCAAAGACATATACAAAGGTATGCCCGTTGTGAGGTCACAACTCTTTTAAGAGGGGAGATCTGTCAAGGTCATGACCGATGACATATGTGTCATACATGTCATACGTGTCATACCTGTCAGACATGTCATACCATGTCATGTCATGTCGAGTCATGTCATATATTATAATGACAGACAGTCGTCAATACGGTCGACTATGACTGTACATGTCATCAGATGACAAGTCACATCATCTGTCATTATTCAAGGAAAGACTTGAATGACACCTGTCATCGAGAGTTCGTATGTCGAACTCGAAGATGGCAAAGCAAGATACAATCTTGAAGTACCAAACAAGAAATCATCTTCGCTTCAAGCATGTGCGGAACAAGCATGCGCAGTATCATAGGGCGAACACATCATTCGTTCTGCCAATACTGGTCGTTCAACCAATGTCTCGGGTTCACAACCCAATGGCGGTACCATCTATGCGATGGGAGACATTCGGTATAGATGAGCTAGCGTTGTGCTAGAGCAGTATCTTCTCACAGAAGTCTGCACTCATCCCGCTCATAACTTGCACGTGTGTTACAATCCAATAACACCGCGCTTTCTATTATATTATTGAGATATTGAGGGCTCGCATATCAGCCCGTATCAACACACACAACACAGGGGATTGGGTGGGTCACCCCCCCCCATATCTATCGCGGTTGCACCTCATGGAGATATGCGTGTATCATCATGACGACATTCCTTACCGTGATCATAAATTTGTAATGAAAATAATTATTACCAATTGATCAAGCATCATCGTTCGGAGTTCATTCGCAATCAACATTTCTATAGTCAATTCGGAATAGGTTAAACCTGGACTACTTTTCATCGATTAATAACCTAGTTATTGCTTGTACCATAAAGTGTTCAAGCTTTCAAGTGAAACACGCGTCAACTCAAACACAACGATAGCACACACTCCATTTTAATTCTGGCATAAGCATCCCTTCTTGTACACAACATTAAATGATAAGCCGGAGTAAATAACAAGAACGATAGCACATAGGAAAACGATTAAGTTTCGGTACAATCTTAGTCACATAACACAGGGTAGCATAACTCAGTTCTTCCCTCTCCTCATCAGTTATGTGCATTATAGATGTGCATTATCACCTAATTGATAATGCACATCTACAAAGCATCAACATATAGAGCAATTTTCAATTCCATAAGACGCGATCGTAGAAGACGAAGGCTTTAGTTTTAGTACATATCATAGCATAGAACACATTCTGTTCTCATCACTCCTAATACACCTCTCTAAAACAACCTGTAATCCATTGCATGGCATAAAACGGATGGTTGCAGTTTGATACACTCATATGTATGTGTACCCATCGCCAAGGCATGCATGGTACCAGTTGCAAATGGGGCGATCAATTGATTATTGATAGTTTGAGTAACTAATGATACCATGCCGGCGCCAAAAATCGAGTTACCTTCTTGTCGCAACACACGTGGACTCAAATCCATGATCTGAATTACATGCCATTGCACAAATTTCATATTTCACAAGTGCGATGAGCATTCATTTTCAAAATAGCTGTAGAATGCGAGTTTGGTAACATGAATCCCTATCGCCTAGCTCTAGTATTATCCAGGAATGCATATCCATCTCGTGCGATACCCGGCTATGATACTAGAGAGGAGAAGCGCACGCAGCTGACCCACTCAGAGTGACCGTCAGGGTCAGCAATGGTGTACTTGCACTCACCAAGAGTGTTCCAAAGCTTGATGGTCTTATCACGGGAACCACACACGATCTGGCGGTTGTCAATGGAGAAAGCGACGCTGAGAACGTCCTTAGAGTGCCCAACGAAACGGCGGGTCGTGGTGCCGGTGTTCAGATCCCACAGGCGAAGAGCGCCATCCCAAGAGGCGGACAGAGCGAACTGGCCATCGGAAGAGATGACAACGTCCTGAACGAAGTGGGAGTGACCAGTGAGCGCACGGCGGGGGACACCGTAGGTACCCTCCTGGCGGGTGAAAGTCCACGAGATAACAGACTTGTCACAGCTGGAGGACAAGATGATGTCACTGTTCTCAAGAGGACAGGCAATGCTGGTCACCCAGCCCTCGTGTCTCTTGAGGGTTCCGCGAAGAGTAAGAGTCTCGGCCAATGTGATAAAGCTTGAGCTTCTGGGTTGGCGGCGAAAAAGAAAGGAAAGAAATCCGCAGGGGCGCGAACCTTATACATTTTCCATGGTCTGTCTGTGTCTATGTCTGTGTCTGCAGTAATGTGGCACGATTATGCGTCGGGGTGGTGCAGGCATACAAGCGGTCACGAACAAGTTGGCGCACCGGCAGGGAGGAATTGTGCAGGTCGCAAGCGTAGGTGGACGCGAAATCTTCGAACCCGGGATCTTGCTCTTCTTCACTTAAGTCCCTGTCGATTTTATCACAAACCTCGTACGGCCGCTGTCACTGTCGCTGACATTTTTATGCCACCTTCCCTTTTGAAATACAGAAACGGTTTTCAAGGTTCATGCGATCGGATGATACTCTTACTGATGAGGTGTTATTCCAATTCTTACGGCAACGGCAACGGCAGATCTGATAATGCACCGGAACGGAGAAAACATTAACATCACTCAGTTTGTTACCTGATATTCACGTCTTGTAAAGGACTGAGAGGCCTATCCGAACGACGAAAAATGCCTGCAACGCGCTGAGCAGCACCGGATCGAAGGGGTATATCGGATGGCTTCACGAGGACTGGTGGTGTGGCGAAGTCCTAGTTTGAGTTTCCCAAGGCTTTTTTGAAGCGGTGGCGGCTGCATATTGCAGATTTCGCGGGATAATATATTCACAATCGCTCTTGCACTATCCCATAAAATGACGGTTTTTACTGGTTTTTTACCGAGAACAGGAGCTTAACAGTGGGAATCTCCGATCATTCTCCGATGAAAAGTCCCAGGTGGGAACTGGTCCGATCGCGCCTTAACACTCGACTGTGTCATGTCGTAAGTTGGGAACACTGGCTTACTCTCACATCCATCCATCGCATGGAATGAACATTTTCCTTTCATAGTTTATAGTAGCGAATAATAAGAAGAGGATCGTCGACACGAAGGCGAAATATTACATCGACTGCATTCCGTCCATATATCCCGTCGATGTCCCATTCGTATGCCTCATAGTTTTGCTATGGTATGCTATCCCCTTTGGGCATCATACTAACAGAGCGGAAATCAAGGTTGGCAATCTTGTGCAAGTCGACGTAGATCAGCACTTCATAGAAAAGAAAGTCAGTATGCACTCCCAACCTCCCATTGACGCGCGACCTCCCCGTCGAACTTCTTCGAAATACGATTATGTCAAGGTGCGGGTTTGGCTCGGCGAGAAAGGAGACCACTACTATGTGCTATCTCGTTTTCTCGTCAGCCGTATGCTCAGCGTGACGAAGATCCCTCAGCCAGTGGCCATTAAAATGTCTCTGGAGCTCAAGAAGTTGCTTGTTGATGGAGATAAACTGGACGTGAGCCAACCGGAGATGGAGGATAATTTGTTTAACATTATGAAACGCAGAGGATATGGGGATGAGTACGTCTCCCGGTACCGCATGATGACCCAATTCCATCACCTTCGCGTGCCGCTGATCGTGCTCATATGCGGCACGGCGTGTGTTGGCAAGTCCACGATCGCAACTCAGGTAGAGGGCCGCTCGCTCCCTCGCTTTGAATCCCTCGTGGTGAAACCCTCCGGCTTGTCCCTGGCGGGCGCTTGTGTCGCTTTGATCGTCACTCACATCACCATCCCTCCAGCAAGAGTGACTCATCACCGCTGAGCTGCTCGTGGTTGTATGCCACTTTTTCATTCCAGTTGGCGGAACGTCTTAATTTGCCCAACGTGCTGCATACCGACCTCATCTGCGACATCCTGCGCGCGGACAGTGGTCCGCTCAATCCGCAGCCGCTCTTCTCGCGCGCCCCTCCGCCCACAGACGTTGTCCACGAGTACCTCCGCGAGTGCCGAGTTGTGCGCAAAGGCGTCGAAGGTGCGCTCACCAGAGTTGCGCGCGGCCCTCTCAAGGCTCCCCCCTCTCCAACGGCCCCGGGCCAAACGGGGAAGAAGGAAACTGCCACGGCATCAATAGGCTGCCAGCGCCACGGACACGGCGTTCCCATATCTTGGAGTTCGGAAGCCGCCTGGATGCGATTGAGAGTCCGTGCATCTTCCGCGCGCACTGTGCTGTCCGACTTAGCGATGCGGCATTCGCGCACCGCGCTCTCCCCTGCGCGACGCGCAGGTCTTCGCGCAAGTTCAGGCCCGCCCTAAGCAAGCATGGCATAATTCACACGTGGCCCTTTCCCCTGCTGCGGACGTGCACTACGCCGCCACGAACCATTGACCTTGCCGTGGTTGACCTCGTGGCACACAGGGGAGGTGCACAAGTGCCTCCGCGACGGCAAGCCGATCATCCTGGAGGGTTTGCATCTGGATCCCGGTCTCTATCTCAACCTCGTGGCGAGGAGCTCGGAGCCGTCTGTCTCTGAGGTGAGAGCACGCGTGTCGCCCTTGTACACCCACAGAAGGCACCCACATATACCCTTAGATGCGGTTCAAAGCGCGCCGCCATGCCCTCTCCCACCCGGGCTTCGAGAAGGCACCCGCCCTCGTCGCATGGGGAATCCTTCAGGAGGAATGCCTGCATTGAGTTCACCCGCCCCCTTCTCGGGCTGCAGCCCTCAGCTTGCTGCCAGCCCACCCGCCCGCTTCTCGAGCTGCAAGCCTCAGGGGTGCTGCCAGACGGCCCAGCCCCTTTCATCAGGGCGTGGCCCTGTGTGCTTTGCTGCACGTGGCTTAGTGCGCCCCCCCCTGGCTGTGGGCTCGAGCCACGTGGCTTGGTGACTCCTGGCTGTGGGCTCGAGCCACGTGGCTTGGTGTGCCCCCCCTGGCTGTGGGCTCGAGCCACGTGGCTTTGTGCGCCTCCTGGCTGTGGGCTCGAGCCACGTGGCTTGATGCTCCCCCTGGCTGTGGGCTCGAGCCACGTGGCTTGGTGTGCCCCCCCTGGCTGTGGGCTCGAGCCACGTGGCTTGGTGTGCCCCCCCTGGCTGTGGGCTCGAGCCACGTGGCTTGGTGCGCCCCCTGGCTGTGGGCTCTAGCCACGTGGCTTGGTGCGCCTACCCCTGGCTGTGGGCTCGAGCCACGTGGCTTGGTACGCCCCCCTCTGGCTTTGGGCTCGAGCCACGTGGCTTGGTGCGCCCCCCCCTGGCTGTGGGCTCGAGCCACGTGGCTTGGTGCGCCCCCCCCTGGCTGTGGGCTCGAGCCACGTGGCTTGGTGCGCCCTCCCTGGCTGTGGGCTCGAGCCACGTGGCTTGGTGCGCCCCCCTTGGCTGTGGGCTCGAGCCACGTGGCTTGGTGCGCCCCCTGGCTATGGGCTCGAGCCACTTGGC
>LGRX02019492.1:13778-30843 GCA_001247695.2 Cymbomonas tetramitiformis | reverse complement strand
GGCTATCCGGGCTGATGCGGGTGTAACGCTGCACAGGTTGAATTGCGGGGGCCGGGGGAGTGTTCTGCGGCTGATTGGTTGCAGGCAGCGAAAGTGGGAAATTCGTATGCGGACAGCGTCGCTGTCCAGCAGGCCTCCAAGGTGATTGGCTGTGGTGTGCACCGTGAGTTATGGGGTGGAGGGTCTTGACTGCAGAGATGATGGCGTGGCTTACAGACCTTAGATTGCCTCAGGCAGCGAATGTGAATCGCCGAGCGTTGGTGCATGTTGCGATACACAGCCTGGGGAGCCCCGACCATCGACTCATGGAGTAGCGTCGATTCTTTTGGCACCAAACAGCCATAGAAACGCGTCCACTCTTCGAGCTGCTGGAGCCGCGCCAAGCCTCCGTTGAGAGACCCTGCTGCCACCGCCGAGCTGCTCCAAGGCCGCGTGCAGCATGCAGCGCCCCTCTGTTCACTCACAGCACGCCGAGCTTCATGCAGTGGTCTGCCGAGAGAGTGGGACTGGTGCCCTGCCTCTGAACAATTGTCAGCAAATCGCGGCTGCAGCTCTGTATCCCCAGCTCTCGCGCCCTCGTGCCGAGCACCGCCGCTCGCAGGCGCAGGCTCAGGTGAGGGGACGGAGGTCCTTCGCACTGGCTCTCTGCGGCTGGAAGCCATTCTGCACTCTGCCGTGCCGTGCCGTGCCGTGCTCTCTCTCTCTGCTGCGCGTAACGGTCTTGCACGGCGCCGTGCCGAGCGTCTATCCTCACGCCCCGTGTCCTGGTGTGTTCGCGTGATTCATGCAGCACGCGCGTGAAATAGCAGAGACGCAGAAAACGGCAATCGCAACGGCGGCAAAGGAGGCATTGGCAGCGACTGCTCGGCCCAAGCCAGAGGTGAGACCTCCCGCCTCTCATGCCAAGACCCGAGCATCCACACGTGGGAGAAAGGTGGTTTATGATGCCGAATCGCATATTCTCAGGAGGGGTGCACTCGAGCGCAGCAGCCCCGGAGACCCGAAGCCCCGCGCTGCTTCCTCCGATGATGGCAAGCGCGCCAGAATTAATTAAAGAAGTTCACCGATGTGCCTTTTCAGAGGCTCACACAGTGAAAGGGGGGGTGAGCACCTCGATGCCCTAGTGATCAGCGTATGTCCTCACCCTCTTCTCACTGTGTGAGCCTCTGACAAGGCACATCAGTGGACTCCTTTAATTGATTCTGGCGCGCTTGCCTTCATCGGAGGAAGCAGCGCGGGGCTCCCAAACCGTGCAGTGTGGGGTATCTGGCGGGGCCTCACCAAGTACCCTCATTTGGTCTGTGTTGTGAGCACGCGCCCGCGGCCCGCCTCCAGTATCTTGGACGCTTCGGGCTGAACACCTTAGAGGCTCTCTTGTGCCCCCCACCCGGTTGGCATGGACAAATAGGGGGGGTCGCGCTGGGTGGCCACGGAGATGGCCTGGGCCACTTTGGGGATGATCAGGGAGTGGTATGGGAGTAGGATAATCAACTTCTACTTAGTTTGTATACTCAGGCATATAACTAGTAGAATGTGTACGAACTCACACACACACACACAGTTGAATGATATTAAATCTGATAGAAGTGTTTGCAAGTTACAGTCAGTGCTTATATCACACAGTTGTGTTCTCTGTCTCAGCTTACTGTTACTCAGTCATAGCTACTTCTGTACTCGTACTTGTACTCTTGTGTTCTGTAACAGATACTGTGTACATTTTGAATTGATCTTCTGTCTCTTGCAGACTCATTGTCATCATTGCTCTGTCTACATATACACATAGTACTGTACTCTGTCAGCACAATCATACTGTCATGCTATCACACTGTCATACTGTCATACTGTCAGAATTTGTACTTTTGGCCTCTCTGTGATTAACACTGCATGAGAGTCTACTGTTTTCCTACTCCTCCTTACTCATGCTCTTCGAAAATATCGCAACACCACAGCACT
This sequence comes from Cymbomonas tetramitiformis, assembly GCA_001247695.2. Lineage (NCBI taxonomy): Eukaryota > Viridiplantae > Chlorophyta > Pyramimonadophyceae > Pyramimonadales > Pyramimonadaceae > Cymbomonas > Cymbomonas tetramitiformis. Next base: position 28,890 of record LGRX02019492.1, on the reverse strand, counting down.
GAGTACCTGAAAACGGTCCAAAGCAAGACTTTTGGTAAAGAAGTCTGCCAAATTCTCCTGCGTGGGCACTTTTGCAATAACAATTCTGCCCAGCTCTACCAACTTTGCCACATATCGATTCCTCACTGCCACATGACGTGTCGCTGCATTGTTCAGAACATTCTCTGCCTGTGCCACCGAGGCATGATTGTCTCCATGAATTGTAACAGGCTGCTTGACAGGTGAAAACTCAGTCAGCAGATTGACAACATACTCAACAACCCGTGCACATTCTGACAACTCTATCAATTCTGCCTCTGCTGTGCTCACTGCAACTGTCTTCTGCAATTTTGACGAATACATGACAGTACTTCCATTCAGTCGCACCAGTGAACCTGTAACAGAGCGTCTGGTCACTTTGTCTGCTGCGTGGTCTGCATCTGTATAAGCTGTTACTATCAACTCTGCAGTCAGTGACGCTGGCGAACTGCACTGCATAGTCAAACAAACATGAATAGTTCCCTTCAAATATCTCAGCACACGCTTCAAATGCTGCCAATGCTCCTGCCCGTAGCAGTGAGAGAACCTGGCCAAATAACAGACCGCTGTCAAAATATCAGGCCGTGAGCAACGTGCCAGCCACATCAATTCCATCACCAGATTAACATAGGGAAGCTTCTCCAACTTCTCCTCCGAGTCCACAGGCATCAGAGACAGTCTGGGCTCCATTGGTGTCATACACGGATTACAGTCCTGCATAGAATACCTCTCCAGCATACGCTGTATCAGCCCAACCTGACTGATTTGGCACTCCCTGACCAGACCATAGTCACTGAAAGCCATACTCATACCCAGCAACTCCACCAATGGTCCTTTGTCCTTACTAGGCCATTTCTCACTGAATGCTCTGAAGAATTCCACCTTCCACTCCACTGAAGAAGTGAACACAGTGTAGTCGTCCACGTGCACGTACACAAATACCACCAGTGTACCAGGCTGCCAGATGTAAAACAGACACGGGTCAATGTTGGACACCCGGATCCTGTGGTCATAAGCAAGCAGAAACTCCTTGCTCGTCCTGTACCAAATGCGCGGTGCCTGCTTCAACCCGTACACACTCTTCTGCAGAATTCCATACCTCACTCCCCGTACTGTCCGTGCATTAGGCCAACTGACATACAGAGGAACGTCCACGTCCAGCTCACCATTCAGAAAGCACGTGATGACGTCCAAGGCAAAGGCCAATAGTCCCAACACCAAACTGAGCTGAATAAGAATTCTCAAAGTTGACAGCTGAGTACACGGTGCATACACGTCTTCATAGTGCACCCCATGCTGTTGACCATTGCCGCATACCACCCACCTGGTCTTCCTCTCGGTCAGCTCCCCTGCAGAGTCCAACTTCGCCTTGTACACCGCCACCATGCGCATAACCTTTTCACCAGCAGGTACCGTCTCCACCAGCAAGATTGCCTTCTTCACGTCGACGAGAGCGCACTCCTCTCTGTGGTCCCACTCCTGCCACTGCACTGAGTCAGGTCCATTCACCAACTGAACCCATCCTTTCGGCTCCGTCACTCCAACTGGCAACCCCGTCAATTTCTCCTCCTGAGCCGCCAGAGCAACATGACGGGTCTCAAACCTCACGCGAGCCTCACCCACATCAATTGCCGAGCCCCTCACTCCAGCATGACGCTCTAATATCACCTGGTACGGCAATACATGATCCTCCCGTGCCGTAGCACACACCACTGCTGCCTCCCATTCACCTCCTCCTGACCGCTGCACTGTCACCTTCTCAAACAACGGATAGAATGAGTTCACTGTCAGCTGTGCACAATACTCAAACAGCAACGCAAGATGCTCCACCCGTGCTTCCAGAAACACACTCACCGGCGTCCAAAATGATCCTCCACCAGCACTGTTCAACTTCACTACACCAGTGAACTCATCACCCTTCAGTACCACGTAGGCACGCAGATCCAGTATAACTGTCGCTGTCCCCGCAAAGGCTGAAAGGAAGTTTCCATCCAGAGACTCACAGTCATATAACGATTTCAACCGTGTCAGCATAGAGGGATCCCAAGACATTACCAGCTGTCCATACTTATCAACGCGCTCGTCGAACCGAACCATACCACTTCTGACCACCTTCTCCTTGTCTTGGCTGTACAGCAGATAAGCCGTTGATCGCTCCTCGTGTCCCACGTAGATCAAAGGAGTAGCCCGATCCGCCAGTGTCGAACGCAGGCTCGCGTCGATGAAAGCATAAGCTCGACACCCAAACACTCGCAGCACAGACAAATCGTACTTCTGGTTCAGCACCTGCAAACTAGACTTCATACCCAGCCGAGCCTTGCAAAGTCGATTGATCAGATACACAACGTGCCTCATAGCCAAAGGCCACATAGTCGCAGGCAAACCAGCAGTCACCAGCATAGCTCTCGCCTTCGTCTGCAGGAACTTGTTCATGGTCTCCGCCCTGGCATTGTTCTCGTGCAAGTACGGTGACGCCGTCCTCTGCACGATAGCATTGTCCTCACAGTACTGCTTAGCCTTCCCAGACACGATGGTCGAGTCATTGTCAGAGTGCAATACCAGCACGTCCAGGTCGTACACCACCTGTTCCACACGAGTCTCCTCCTCAAGGAACACTCGCCCAGTTGCCTTCACCATCTTACGATAGTCCTCCAGAGCGTCCACATACTCCAGCTTCTGCTTCCAGACATAGAAATGACACACGTCTGAATAGTCATCCACGTGAATAGTGTACCCACGATAACCTTTGGTAGATGTCACGAACGGTCCGCCATGATCAGTGAACGTCAACTGCCCCATTTTGACAGACACCTGCCTCTTCTCCACCACCTTTCGTACAGACTTCGGGACCCTTCCCCTATCTGTCGTCTGTGAAGGCCTCTTCGGTGCCGCCACCTGGCACGCCATACAATTCACAGAACAGCTCAGCACACTGCTGCTCCTCAACTCCTCAAAGTTCACACCAAGGTCCAACCCCTGCAGGTCCATGACCTCAACATGCTTGTCACAGGTGTGACCAAGCCTGATGTGCGCAATAACCTTTGTGTCCACCCTCGGGACCACAAACTGGTCAAGATACAGCACGACAACAGGGCACGGAGTCCCCTGGATGAAAACACGACTAGGCTCCGACTCCACCAGCTCAGACACATTGTAGCATTGGTCTGTCCTCGCAGAAAATATCACACTGCCCTTCGAGTACACATGTAGCTCCTCAAATTTCGTTGTCAACCTCCACCAGGCAGCGTTCGGCTTGTACGGCAACACCAGCAGAAACTTCGTGTTCACAGGGTCCTTCGGAAAGTCCATGAGAACCTTCGTCAGCAGTCTCTCAATGAAGATGTCGTCGTACGGCGGGTTGCCCCAGAAGCTGCGTCCCGTCAGACAGTGAAGAAAGACCGAGCTCACCAGAGAATAGTACTCGTTCACCTGTCGATTGTGCTCGTCAGCACATATATCTAGATGAAAAGGCCCCTTCTCCTCATTCCACTTCTTGAACTCAGTGAACTTCCAGTTAAACTTGTCCCTTACCGGACAGTTCTCCTGCTTGTCGCACTCCACCCCCGGCAGCGCAGTCTCCACGATGACCTCAGGTAAAACATAGACGTTCCCCTTTCTGCACACGTCGTGCTCGCACAAGTTCTCCTTGTCCCGCAGTACACGGTCTCCGAACTGAGCATACCGACCAAACTTGTCCTCCAGACTCACCGCGGATACCAGATTAAAAGGCGACTCCGGCACGTACTGCGCCTCCACCTTCAGCACGTCTGCCTTCTTCGTCACTCGATTCCACAAGGTAATACTTCCTCGGCCTCCTCCGCATTACGTGGTCACCTCTCCAGCCATGACCTTGAACGACACAGCTGCTGACGCATTTACCTGTGCATCGTCAAACATAGACAAGTCATTAAAGATAGACTTCGTCGCCATACTGTCAAAATACAGTTCTCTGTCCGAGTCCACCACAATCACGGCACACAGGTCTCCTCCTGGAGCCTGTAACGAGTCCTCGTAGTACTCATTCTGCACTAGTGCGTCGTCCTCCTTGTCGCGATTGAACACACCGTACACCCAAGTGTCCTCCAACACCTCACCTGTGTAAACCACCTTTTGGTCTGCCATTGTAGTGACTACCGGACAGGCTACATGAACTTCCTCGTGATTCTCCAAGCTCCACAGCTCCCCCGCAGAAACCTGTGTACGACGCGGCCGCGCTGAACTGGATGAAGTCGCCTCCTCCACCGTCGCTGCTGCTTCGTCAGGTGTCTTCTTCGCCGCGATTTTCTTGAGCCTCCGCGCATAGTTCTCACGAACCGCTCTCTCCTTAGAAGGATTAAGCTTGATGAACTCCTCCATACCCGCCGGGTTCACTATCCAGCACTTTTCGGCAGAATGAACGCTAGAGCACGTAGGACATATCAGTTTCTTCCCGTCATTGACCTTCTTTCCTCGCTCTGCCTCCTTCTGTCCGCAACCAGAGCTCTTGCAACAGCAACAGTCTCCCCGTCCACAGTAGCCCCCACTATACTCGATGAAGGAACCAAAGATTGCTGCACCACGTTCACAAAGAAATACTCAGACCTCTGCACAAGCATATCAAAAGAAGGACGTCGTTCCTTACTGATATCAGCAACTACTTGCGAATACTCCATAGGCATAGCAGCCACAGCCATTGCAGTCACCAGCACCTCCACAATTGTAGGGTCAAGCCTCGTGCCGCCGTAGTTGGCTACAGAACTCATTACGTCCCCAAAGTAACCCAACTGCTTCACCGGGTCCTCATTCACGTTCACGGTCAGCTTGCACAGCTTCTTCATTGAACCCGCGAGTTGTCCAAACAGCTGCGGCTCCACTCTGCACTTCAATTTCCTGAACGCCTTCAAACCGTCATTGCCACAACGTCGTACCACGTCAAAGGCGTCCCCGGCTGTTACCTGCTTCAGAATTGCTGACAAAACTGTACTTGCCACACTGGCAGAACCAGGCACAGTAATAAAGCTGTCGCCGTCTGCAAACTCTTCGTCCTCTGCGTCGTTATCTCCGTACTCAGCCCGTGATGAAGGCCTATCTCCCGCCCGTGATAAAGGCTTTTCCTCTGCGGTCAATTTACTATAACCACCCGTTTTAGGCGTAAACGAGTTCAGTCCTCTGATATCTGCAATATCTGACAGTTGATAGTCACACACCAGTTCAAGCAAGTCAGGATAAAACGTGACTGCTGACTCCAACTGTGTCTTAAATTGAACCCAGGATTCATACTGATTCCTCTCTGTTCCCGTGTACTTCGTCGTACCTAATAACTTCACTACGCACTGAACTGTCTTCTGTGCGTTGGCAGGGCTCATTACACCCGACTCAGCTTCTTCATGATCTGTTGATTTCTCAGGCTCTTTCTTCTCAGCACTCAACACCTTAATTGTCTCTGCCATAGTCTTCATAAAAGCAGCCTGTTGCTCTACCAAGTCCTGAAGCTGTGATTCCCGCGTAGGATACTTCCGTTCTGGAACTGGCACCCCCGCGTCAGTCATGACGACTGTACCTAAACTACCTCAGATCCATATAAGGCCCATAACCCAGGATAATCAACTTCTACTTAGTTTGTATACTCAGGCATATAACTAGTAGAATGTGTACGAACTCACACACACACACACACACACACAGTTGAATGATATTAAATCTGATAGAAGTGTTTGTGAGTTACAGTCAGTGCTTATATCACACAGTTGTGTTCTCTGTCTCAGCTTACTGTTACTCAGTCATAGCTACTTCTGTACTCGTACTTGTACTCTTGTGCTCTGTAACAGATACTGTGTACATTTTGAATTGATCTTCTGTCAAAAGGAAAGAGTCCTCTGGGTCGGGAGCGGTGGGAAGAGCAAAAGGAACAGAGCTGAACAGGCGTGTCGCTTCGTGGCTACTTGTACATCCTGTTTGTGTCACGGAGCTACATGTGTCATTCGGCTCTACTGCAGCAGGAGTCACGGATTCTGAAAGTCTGAAACCACAAAAATTCTGTTGCACTCCAATTTGAACATTTCTCTTTTGCTCGAATCCTCATTTGCCATGAAACCAAAGATGAAACTGTGAGGCACACAAAAGAAATCTGATCTCTGTCACTGTGACCATGTTAACCAAGCGAAGTAGTAGTCCATGTCTGCGTCCCTCAGAGCTGTCGGGTCGATGTAGTGTTGCACTGCCGAAGAGAACTGTGACCAGCCTCCCCGGAAGCACACTTTCTCCATTGTAACACCCACAGCTCGAGCACACGTCGTGGCACCCTTCCGGGTGCTGTGTGCAGAAAAGTGACCTCCTTCAGGAGGTCTGCAGTCCAGCTCGCCGAGAGCTAGACCAATCCAGTCATTTGCCACGGAAGCCTTGAAGTTCTTCGGGTCCTCGGGTAGCAGCCAGTAGGCGTCCGGTTGAGTCTTCTCAGAAATGCTCCAAGCTGTGTCACGGTAGAACTCCCAGTGCTCGATCAGCTCCTTCAACAGAGCCACCCCCTTCCAGGGGATTGTAAGGCGTCGCTTCACTCGATGGTGTCGCCGTCCCTTCTCCTTCAGTAGCACCACTGAGAACTCATCGTCGCCACAATGAACGTGCTGCCGTGACAACGAGGTCCCCGTGTCCGGTCTGCCGAAGGTCACGAAGGCCACAACCACGTAGGTAAAGGCTCGCAGTAGCTGCAGCTCCTCAGGCGATCTCGGATTCAACTTCAGCGCTGCTTCGTGCACCCGTCGTACGTGTGCTGCTGGCAGCCACGTCCGCTGGGTCTCGATGTTCTCCTCCTGCACCGCCAGCTCCGCCTGGATGGTCGCCATCCCCTTCACAGCTCGGGTCACAGAGCGCCCCTTCGCTGGTCCAGGGAAACCAAGGTCCTCGTGGTAGTTGTTGATGGCGGACAGGTACGGCTGTAATGATGCCGACTGGATGTTCCCGTCCTCCAACAGAGAGGCGATGTACAGCAACACAGTCGCCTCCGACGCTGGCAGCCACGGCCGTTGGTGCAGCTCACAAAATAAAATGAATCGCCGCGCCTTCGGTCCGTAGTTGTCCTTCGTCGTGTCCAGCAGTGCCTTTCTCTGCATCGACACCGCCAGTTCGGTGAGCCGGGAAGGTCCCAACTCACCCCTCCACCGCTCACAAAGTGAGCGCGTGAGGAAATTTTGTACAACACCACCGCGCTTGTACTCTTCGTAGTTGCCTCCGCTGCTCCGCTCGGTGTTCTCGCCGTCCGCGTCTGTTGTCTCGTCCGTGCTGTTGATGATTTTGAAGTTCTCTTCGGACAAGTCTAGCGTTTCCTCGTCGCCGTCGTCGTACAGCACGTGCGCCTTCCCGTCCTCGTTGAACTCCTTCACCACACCCGGGTAGAAGCAGTCATCGTCCTTCCAGAACACCTCGATTCTTGTACCCACGGTCACCTTGCTTGCTGTCGTACCTGTAGCGGAGCTTCTTCGTACTTCAGCAGCGTAGTAACTCACGGGCGCGCCTCGATGAAGAACATCACAGCGTCCCATTTCGAGGGCCCGAGCAGCTCGGACCCTCCCAGCCTGCTCGGAGTGAACAGGTCCCTGCGCCGTGGCATGATCACCACCTCGGTAGCCAGGGCTTCCAGCTCTCTGAACCAGGACTGTCCCGGCCAGTACGGAGCCACCACCGTAGCAGCGGCCCCCTCCTCCCGCAGCTTGTGCGCCACCTCGTCCAGCAGCGCCCACGGGGGTTCACCCAATTGTTCTCCCCCCGCCAGTCGTACGTCAGAGAGTCCACACCTTCGCACTTCGGGTCTTTCCACGCAGCGTAGTACCGAGGAAGCTGCGCGGAGATCTCGGAAGCGAACCGGTCGACTGTGTAGGGCCCCCACTGCTTGTTGGCCCACACGAACCAGTCCCGATTCACCCGCCAGTCGTCCAAATCCTCGCAACGCGAAAGGTTGTCGGCCCACACGTTGGCCTCGCTGCGGATGTACCGGGCCTGCAACTCGATGTCGTGCAGATCCAGTAGCAGCCAGAGTCTCCTCATTCTCCTCATCAGGTCCGGGTTCCTGGAGGTGAAGTGTGACAGCATCGCCACCACCGCCTGGTTGTCGCAGTAGAGCCGTACGACCTTGCCCTCCAGCTCCTGCAGGAACGCCTGTACGGTCTTGTACACGGCCTCCAGCTCCAGGTGTGTAATGTGCCAGCAGCGCATCTCGTCTGGCCAGAAACCTCGCGCGGGGAACTTCAGGTTCAGCACTCCTCCCCACGCCGTCATCGAAGAGTCCGTGTGCACCTTCGCTCTCGTCGGGGATCTCCAGATTTTGCGTCCGTTCCACCTGCTCATCACAGGCAGCCTGGACCACCATTCTAAGTCCCCCCGAGCTGAACGTGAGATTTTTACCTTCGCTCCCCAGCTGCGTTTCTCCGCCAGCACGAAGTAGAGCTCCCGTAGGTAGAGCCGCGCCGCTGGTACTGCCAAGTAGACGGATTGGCAGAGTCCCGTGAAGGACGCCAGTCTCCTGGCAGGAATCCACCTCCGATTTCTCGCTGCGTCGCACAGGATCTCCTTCGCCTTGGTGTGGATTTTGTGCACCCGTCGTTCTGTCACACGGAATTGTCCCAGCTTCAGGTCCACCTCCAGCCCGAGGTGCTCCACCACCTGCGTAGGCTCCCAGTGGCCCTTCTTCTCGTTCCGCCGTAGGCCAAGTCGATGAAGCACCAGTTGAACTTTTTCTCGACGCAGAAAGCCTTCTCGCTGAGAGTCGACCAGCACCAGAAAATCGTCCATGTACGGTAGTACTCGCATTCCGCTATGACGGTTCGCGTCCCCGCCAGCACCACCGGTCCTGCGACGGACTGACCATCGCTGTCGTACTGCGGAACCGTCCCGCAGTCGCTTGATTTCTCTGCGATCCTCCGCCGCCTGTGGAGAACGCAAAGCCTCCACCATCACGCGTACGAACTTGCAGAAAACTCTCGGAGCGTCGCTCCATCCGAACGGCATCGCTGAACATTGAAGCAGGTCCCCTTGCAGGTCGAACTGCATGAACTTCTGGAAGTCCGGGTGGATCCCCAGCGCGTGAAAACCGTCCTGGAGGTCGAAGCTGAAGCACCAGTCGCCCGGTTTCGCCAGTCTCCTTAGTTTCTTCAGCGTCTCCATCTTCACACGATTTTTTACACACCACTGGTTCAGCCATCGGAAGTCCACCACCAGTCTCCACTTGTTCGTACCCGGTTTTGGCACTAAAAAAGCGCGAGAAACGTGAGATCTTCTCGTCGCTCTCGTCCAGGCACCGTTCTCCAGCAGCCTCTCCTTCTCCGCGTCCAGCCACACCTGCTGCTGCCGCGTAGCATCCCTCAGTGACACCCCGTGGTCGAACAGAGGCGGAGGCTTGCGCTTCCACCTCAACTTCACCCCGTGAGTAATCCATTGCATCACCTCGGACTGGCGCCCGCCGCGCGCCATGCTCCCCTCCGCTGTCTCACCTGCTGTTGCACGGTGAGTTTCCCCCGTCCAGCGCCCGGAGAGGGCTGTTGCGCTGGACGGGGTGGCGGCACGCACATCACGCATCGGCCGCGGGCTTTCCGCCCCGGCCCTTGCCGCCGCCTTTGTCGGTAGGCTGCTTCTTACCGTCCTTCTCTTCCTTGTTCTTACGCTCCTTCCAGCGGTCGCGGTCCCGTGGATCTTTCACAACCCGCGTTTCCGCGCTCGCTGCGTTCTTCGACGTAAGGTTCAGCATCGCCCTGCCGCGGTTCTTGTCGAAGTCGTTCAGCCACTGCTGCAACACCTCGTCCGCCACCACGCCGTCTGCTGCCTGGTAGACCCTGTCCTCCACGAACTGCAGCTTTGCGCGTAGAGCGTCTGATCCTCCACGCTGCGAAGAACCAGGCTCCTGCTCCAGCTGCCCGCGCAGTTCCAGCATCGTCCAACGGTTGCAAAGCAACGCGTACACGCCGTGGACCGAGTTGGTAACCTCGTGGAAGTGTCTCTGCCATTCTCTCAGCGTCAATCCGGAGTCTTCGTTCACGTCCAACGTCTGGTTGCACGCGTTCACCACGTCGTGCAAATAAGATAGCGCTGGAGCCAGAACCATGCACTCTTACTTCATCGAAGAGTTGGACTTCTTGGAGAGCGCGTCGTACGTCTTGCTGCCGTGCAGGTCGTACAACTGCGGCATCCTCGTTGTCAGTGTCGCCGGCCGCGGTGGGAACGGGTTGACGGAGGCTGCCGGCACGTAGTCCAGCTTCTTCCTTCTCTCCAGAAGTTGCTCGGCGGTCTTGGCTGCGGATTCCGGGTCAGAAGTCCCAGGCTTCGCTGCCACCTTCGCCTCCAGCTCAACGTTGATTTGTGCTTGACGTTGAAGCTCAGCACGCAGCAGTCGATGATCCTCTGCCTGCTGCCTCTGCATCTCAAGCAGCTCCCCTTGCTGCTTTTGCATCGTCAGAATTTGTTGTAACAGCACGTCCTGAGTGGACGGTGCTGCCGGGGAAGGGGAAGCCTGCCCGATGTCCGGCTTCCCCGGGAGGGGAGGGAATTCCTCTGTAGACTTGCCCTTCGAAGAACCAGCCATCTTCTCTCCCTCAGAGGAGTAACAGTGAAGTCAATCGTACTGTCGTAGCCGCTGTGAAGCCGTCGTTTGAAGTCGTAACGCCGTCCCCGCGACTTCTCTGTCAGATCTCCTGTCGTCGTTCGATCGCCGTCGTACAACCAAGTGGTCTAGTCACTACCTACTCTACTGTTTTACCGGTGAAACAGGTGAAGAAAATTACAAAATCGGATTTGCAGTGTGCCTCACAGAGTACCGTAGGTACCCGTGAAGTTCCTGTTTGCAAGAGCAAAAGGAACAGAGCTGAACAGGCGTGTCGCTTCGTGGCTACTTGTACATCCTGTTTGTGTCACGGAGCTACATGTGTCATTCGGCTCTACTGCAGCAGGAGTCACGGATTCTGAAAGTCTGAAACCACAAAAATTCTGTTGCACTCCAATTTGAACAGAATGTGTACGAACTCACACACACACACACACACACACACAGTTGAATGATATTAAATCTGATAGAAGTGTTTGTGAGTTACAGTCAGTGCTTATATCACACAATTGTGTTCCCTGTCTCAGCTTACTGTTACTCAGTCATAGCTACTTCTGTACTCGTACTTGTACTCTTGTGTTCTGTAACAGATACTGTGTACATTTTGAATTGATCTTCTGTCTCTTGCAGTCTCATTGTCATCATTGCTCTGTCTACATATACACATAGTACTGTACTCTGTCAGCACAGTCATACTGTCATACTGTCATACTGTCAGAATTTGTACTTTTGGCCTCTCTGTGATTAACACTGCATGAGAGTCTACTGTTTTCCTAGGGAGGGCGGGCGGACCAGGTGAGGATGTCAGCGAATGCAGCTATAGGGAGGTCACCGGTAACGAAGCTGCAGGCGTGGACGACGGAAGTGGAGACGACGCGGCGGAAGCAGGCGGAGAACAAGGTGGGGGAACGCGCCCCCTTCGAGACAGCGCCCCCTTCGTGGGCCACAACTGCTCCCACTGCCGCTGCTGACGTGGATGCTCATTCAGACGTGGACGCCTCTGTTGATATGGCTGAGTGAATGCTGTCCAGCATGAGCAATTGTCATCAAGGTCCAGCGCAGTGAGAATGTGGCTCGTGGTGCGCGCACCGATACACCGCCAGGATCCATTGGCGCTGAGCCATTGGTATCGGCAGGTGGCCGGTCGCCCTCTGGTGTGGGGGTCAGTGCCATTTCAATGTTGTAGTGCTACCCATTTCCCCCCACCCCCCTCCCTGTGTGGCTTCATCTTTTCCGCATAGGCATGCCGCGATCACATGTGTGCCGACTCCCGCACGCGCGCACTGCCGGCGCCAAAGCGCCCCTCTGGAAGCGCCGGCAACTGACCTCAATAGGAAGAGAGCCAAGTTGGACATGGCAGGATCCCCCTCCAGCAGTGTCATGCGCAGCCGGTGCGCACCTTGTTGGTACATGTCCCCAGTTTGTACGCTCCCACGTTGAGATGGGACACGCCTCTGCTTGTGCTGCGCTTAAGCGCTGCAGCACTTGGCGTATCCACACATCCGCATTTTGGTACGGCGCCCGCATCTGCCGCTGGTGGGTCCGACTGCTGTTGGTGCCTCCTGCAGCTGCCTGACCGTGCCACATGATTTCTCACGCAGGCGGCTCTGGAATCCAAGAAAAAAATGGTTGCGATTCTCGAGCAGCTTTCAGCAGACCCCTCCTCCAAGGTCTCTCCCGTTCCCTCCGTGCACAGCTCTCATCCTTCAATGCCCCTGCCCCTGGTTCGGTGAAACTTCGTCTCCTTGCATCCCTCCTTCCCCTCAGGATCTATGGGCGATCTTCCCATTTGTGGCGGCGCAGTGGGGTGGCGCAGTGGAGTGGCGCGGCGGGGTGGCGCGGCTTGAATGCTTCGGGTCCTCGCGGAGATGCCGCATCGAGCTGTCAGGACACTTGCCAATTCGTGTGTGCACCGCGGGAAGCACTGTGCACACGTGGTGGGAGAGTCACCGAGCAGAAGAGCAAGCTGGCGAGCTCGGCTTGGAGGCATCCGCCTGCCACTCACCTTGATTGCCGCTCGTGACGCGGTCACACGGCCAGACCAGGGCTCAGACCAGGGCTCAGACCAGGGCTCAGACCAGGGCTTGCAGCAGATAGCAGCGAGGTGTGCGCAGGGCCTCATCCCGGCTCTCGGACCCGGCTGAGCCTCTAAAACGGGTAAAACATCCGAGCAGGAGAGCCACCGGCGAAGGTGCGAGTGGGCACTCGAATGTTTGCCGGGAAAAGGAATCCTCGGGGACGAGTGGGCGCGGGCACATGGCGGCCTTATTCTCCGGCCATGGCGCTTCCCGGCCGTCCTGACCACCAGGGCGGGGAGGTCGGCGACCTGGGCGGGGGAGCTCGGAGGGCTGGGCAGAATCCTCTTCTTGACGGCCCCGACTTTGATCCCAATGGGGCACCCGAAGCCACGGTAATGCCCCAACCTCCTCTCCTGCCTCTCCTGCCTCTCCTGCCGCAGCCGAGGTCCAAGCCGCCCCACTGTCCTCCATTACTGACGTGTCATCCCGCACCAACAACACCCATGAGTGCCACGAGTCGGCCTTTCCTTCCGTGGGATTGTTTTTCCCGAAGAGTCCAGAGAAACCCTCCGGGCCGCCGCTCACAGCGACACTGCCATGAGGCGGGGCAATTCCCTTGATGAATAATGCGAGTCCCCGGCAGATGACTTGCGGGCACCCACCTGCCTCTCGGTGGCGGTTCTTTGGGCGGCGATCCGGGCGCGCTCCTTCGGACTGTACACAAGGGAAATCCTTGCCGAAGAAACGGCGCGTGGACTCGTGTTAAGTCACGAGCGTCGCTAGTGCGGGATGTCCTGTCGATCGCGAAGAGCAGCGAGGCGGCTTGGAACTGGGCTGCGCTTGAGTCAGGCCCATGCCCGCCCTGCGGTGGTGAAGCCCTGCACCGGCTGGGCCCCTGCAGCCGGCATAGAGCTGCACCCCCGCCTTGCTGCGCTGGGACCCCTAAACAAGTTCCCAGCAGCCGTAGAGCTGCACGCCCCCCGCCTCGCTGCACTCACGCGCCCGAGCCCGCCTCTGGGGACTCCACACCTGCACTGGCATGGAAGAAATCGCCATCCCACACACACACACACGAGCCGCCCCAAGTTGTGCGCTAGGGGTGCCCAACTATAGTTGAGCCGTCCAATATTTTCAGATCGTGAACATCAGAAGGTCCGAAGAGATTTCTGGGGAGCGACGAAGGAATATATCGTATTTTGAACTCCAGGATGTCGGCTTTTTGATATGGACTGTCGGATTCGGGAAATTACCCCTGTTAAAAATGAACGGACCATTTTAAGTTGTGCAGCTCTAGTGCACGCGCCTCCCCGCTCTTGTGCGCACTGAGCTCCCCCAAGGTGCTTCTCCGCCCTGGTGCTTCGAGTGTTTCCTCGGTTTAATCATAACGTGCCTGCTATGCTGCTTGCTCCTGATTGGGCGACATTTTGTGAACGATTCACAGCGAAATACGACCATGCAAGCGGTGTGTAGATGCCACGTGGCTGCGAGCATGATGCGTTGCTGAGGCAGATTTGATGCGGTGCCGAGGCGCGTGCGTTGTGTGAGGCGCGGGCCACACGCGCGGCGCGCGTCCTGGCTTACCCGGAGCCAATCAGCGCGGCCGCAGCCTCAGGAGAGGGTCTTGAGGTGTGCCTGCCAGTGTGACCTCACCCTGAAGCCCTTCCTGACGCACATCAAGACTCAGCGGAAGGCGTTGGAATCTTCCAAGAAGCTGGCTGAGGCTCGGAAGGCCATGCTGGACCCCATTTTTGACAAGGTCTGTGGAAGCGTCTTGATGGCATGTGGGAGGCGCGGCGCATGAGCCCCCTGCACCTTTTGGCCGCACACGATGCTGCTGAGGGAGGCACGATGCCCCTCCGGGCTTGATGTGAATGATACGTTTCGGAATGCTACCCTGCCTTACAGTGAGAATGCCTCAGTAGTCAGCTGGTCACCGAGAGGGTGACAGCAGCAGGCGCGCCCTTGAAGCCGCCGGTCGTATCGCTGTCCCATCCCATCCTTCCCTGCTTGGGGCCATGACCGGCCTGTCTCCACCGCGCCAAGGCGTCACCCTGGTGACGTCTCGGGCGCGTGCTTTAGCCCAGCTGCAAAGCAACCGGTGGGAGGAGTCACTGCAGGTAAAGCTGGTGCAAAAGGCGGAGGCTGCGGCAAATCTGGTGCCTCCGGCGCCTCCGACGCCGGCACCGCGGCTCGTGCTGCCCGGGCTGGGCTCGGTGGAAGTGCGCCAGGAGGCTCTGCCGGAGTTCCTCGAGGCGGCCTCCTCCACCGCCGTCAGGTACCCTCCTTCCTCAACATTAGCCCAGACGGCCCATCCCCCCGGCCCACATCAGCACACCCCTACCCCGGCCGGAAGAGCTCTCCCTCATCTGCCGGGACTGCCGGAACCCCGCGACATCCAACGCCGGACACTCAAAAGCCAACTCCCCCGCGCCTAGCAACTGGAGAGAGAGGGGGAGGGATTTTGAGCGCCTGCCATCACTCATGCCCCGCGCGCCTAGCAACTGGACAGAGA
>LGRX02019492.1:0-11842 GCA_001247695.2 Cymbomonas tetramitiformis | reverse complement strand
ATCACTCATGCCCCGCGCGCCTAGCAACTGGAGAGAGAGGGAGGGATTCTGAGCGCCTGCCATCACTCATGCCCCGCGCCCTCAATAGTAGACGCCACATCGAAAATTCAAAGTCGTCCGATCGTGAATTTTAGGGTATCAAAATGACCTTGAGATCACCCTGATGAAGGATATGTATAACACCCATATGCGATTCCGAGGGGAAGATCGTCATTTTCGCTGTTTTATACCCCTATTTTGACCATCGAATTGGACGGTCGACCCCACTGCGCGCGCGTGGCTAATTCATTTTGTTTTTTCCAAAGTTTTACGGTGTTAAGGTTGCATGTGCAATTTCGATTGCATGTTTGATTCTGTCGGATCTTCATAAGGCTCGAGCTCAAAATTTCCGCTTTCAGGGCAAAACTGGATCTGTCACAAGCAATTCCTCGTTTCTCATTGGTCAATCTGAAATTGCAAGTTCCTGAGCTCTCGATTTCGGGTAGGTCTCCCGGAACTCGAGAGCTGCACCGTGCGTTGCTGATTCAACGCGACGTTGCTTCAGGCATGAAACCAGGTTTTCAGCGGGTTTCGCTTGCAGCCCAGCTTGTATATGAAGTGACCTTTAATTTATTGACACCATATATGTATTAGATATATATTATGGCGTGTTGGTATTGCGCATCTGAGGCCACGCTCTTCCAATCGGAGGAGCGCCAAAGAAATTCAAAGATGACTCGAGGAGCTTCGAATTTCCGCGGTGAGCGGGATGCTTAAAAACAGCAATATTGCGAGGTCACTTCAGCGTGAAACGCTCAAATAACCTTCCTAGGTCACGTCTGTAAAGTTTTCTAACTTTGTAGACGTGATCCCGTTCAAATGCGAAAGAAAGCTTCGCACCGCGCCAAAGGAGGCCTTGGCGGTGAGGCACCCATGCCTGATTGTAAGGCGTCACTATCTGAGTCCGTGGGCCGACTGGTGCAAAACCTGCCTAGGAATGAAGCTAAGGTCACCCCCAAAGGTTGGCAACCGCGTGCGGGCTGATGCGACTGATGGGCTGACTGCAAATGAGCCAAAATGACAAATTTTCAAATTTTCTGAGCAGCTTTTGACTCAGAGGTCCTAACTGACTTCTGAAAATTTCTACGGCATCACACGGGTGTGAATCATTATTATACATGCCCGCCGAATGCCCTTGCAAAATGACTCAGATAGTGACGAGACACAAAGTCGCTATTTTACAGCCCTCCGGAAACTTGAAATTTCCGAAAATGAGTTGTAACTGAAAACATTCCGCGATGGCACAGTTTTTACAGTGGTGGCACCGTCCAAATCGAAATCGATCGCGCGATGGCGTCTCTATCAATAGCCATATCCTCCCCACCCAGAACATGGAGGATCTGGCCACGGACACTCTGAGAGCAGACCCCGCTGGGCACTTCTCTCGGGAAGAGGTGGGAGGGACAGCTGCGATTTCCCCCCCAAAATATTGGAACGGCAAATGGAGGGGCTTCGGAGGCCCTGTGGGGTGCTTCAGCGGGGTGGCTTGGGCCAACCCCCCCAGGTTCCGCCAAGTGCCCCCCATGCAGCTCATGACAGGCAGGGTCTGCCAGCAGAGGTAGGCACCGTGGACTGATGGGTGGCTGCGCCGGAGACAGCGGCGTAGCAATGATTGTTGGGTTCTGGGCGGATGGGTGGGTTGACGCATGGATGACCTGACGAAGGATGGATGGCTGCTGGCTAGACGGTGAAGATGGGGCGAGGCGCGCGGCTGGCAGGAACTCGATGTCCTCGCAGCACGAGCTGCAGTTCGGAGGGAGCATCTCGACCGTCGTGGGCGACATCTGCCGTGACCTGGACCAGGCGATGAGCGGGTTCCGCCAAGGCCTGCAGATGGGGGTTCTCGAGGGTGGGCCGGGGCCGCACCTGCTGGCTCCAGGGCCGTGGCGGGAGCAGCTTCTGACGACTGAGTGCGCGCCTGATTCCCACTCGGACCCGTGGGCTTGCTTGCCCCGAGTGCTTACGCGCATGCTATACCGAAATTTGGAATTTGACCTCTCGAAAAAGCCGAGCGGATGCCCCAGCACCAGCGACGCGTCATCATTCTTGGACCTTTATCAGAATATACAATTCCGATTTTTTGTGTGCGAGCGATTCGGAAAGCTTAATTCGGAAGTTTAAATCTGACAGTGCTGTACGGGTTAAAAAGGAATATTTCCGCTGACAGTAGAGCTGTCAAGCTGTCATGTTTAATCTGTTCCACGTCGATTGTCACGTGGTGGATATGTCATCCTGGCGGGGGCTGCTGGCCGTCAGCCAATTTTGATCCAACGGTCGAAATGCGCAGCTTCGAGTATGAGAAGTGCAAGCTTGGGATTTTACATCTCGTGGCGCTCTTCGCATCTCATCTTCGGAAGAGCGCCAATGAAACGCCCCCAAAAGCGCCAAAATGAAACGCCCTCTGAAAGTAATCATTGCAATTTCTCTTTTGCTCGAATCCTCATTTGCCAAAGGCAGGCACTGCAATACATTTCATTAAAATGATTTTGTAAAGTGTTTAAAATGCATTTTGTGCTTTTTACATGCTTTCTAAATTCATGCTTTTGATGAGATGTCCAGACTGTCTGTGCACGTCACCAAAAGGAAAGAGTCCTCTGGGTCGGGAGCGGTGGGAAGAGCAAAAGGAACAGAGCTGAACAGGCGTGTCGCTTCGTGGCTACTTGTACATCCTGTTTGTGTCACGGAGCTACATGTGTCATTCGGCTCTACTGCAGCAGGAGTCACGGATTCTGAAAGTCTGAAACCACAAAAATTCTGTTGCACTCCAATTTGAACATTTCTCTTTTGCTCGAATCCTCATTTGCCATGAAACCAAAGATGAAACTGTGAGGCACACAAAAGAAATCTGATCTCTGTCACTGTGACCATGTTAACCAAGCGAAGTAGTAGTCCATGTCTGCGTCCCTTAGAGCTGTCGGGTCGATGTAGTGTTGCACTGCCGAAGAGAACTGTGACCAGCCTCCCAGGAAGCACACTTTCTCCATTGTAACACCTACAGCTCGAGCACACGTCGTGGCGCCCTTCCGGGTGCTGTGTGCAGAAAAGTGACCTCCTTCAGGAGGTCTGCAGTCCAGCTCGCTGAGAGCTAGACCAATCCAGTCATTTGCCACGGAAGCCTTGAAGTTCTTCGGGTCCTCGGGTAGCAGCCAGTAGGCGTCAGGTTGAGTCTTCTCAGAAATGCTCCAAGCTGTGTCACGGTAGAACTCCCAGTGCTCGATCAGCTCCTTCAACAGAGCCACCCCCTTCCAGGGGATCGTAAGGCGTCGCTTCACTCGAAGGTGTCGCCGTCCTTTCTCTTTCAGTAGCACCACTGAGAACTCATCGTCGCCACAATGAACGTGCTGCCGTGACAACGAGGTCCCCGTGTCCGGTCTGCCGAAGGTCACGAAGGCCACCACCACGTAGGTAAAGGCTCGCAGTAGCTGCAGCTCCTCAGGCGATCTCGGATTTGACTTCAGCGCTGCCTCGTGCACCCGTCGTACGTGTGCTGCTGGCAGCCACGTCCGCTGGGTCTCGATGTTCTCCTCCTGCACCGCCAGCTCCGCCTGGATGGTCGCCATCCCCTTCACAGCTCGGGTCACAGAGCGCCCCTTCGCTGGTCCAGGGAAACCAAGGTCCTCGTGGTAGTTGTTGATGGCGGACAGGTACGGCTGTAATGATGCCGACTGGATGTTCCCGTCCTCCAACAGAGAGGCGATGTACAGCAACACAGTCGCCTCCGACGCTGGCAGCCACGGCCGTTGGTGCAGCTCACAAAATAAAATGAATCGCCGCGCCTTCGGTCCGTAGTTGTCCTTCGTGTCCAGCAGTGCCTTTTCCTGCATCGACACCGCCAGTTCGGTGAGCCGGGAAGGTCCCAACTCACCCCTCCACCGCTCACAAAGTGAGTGCGTGAGGAAATTTTGTACAGCACCACCGCGCTTGTACTCTTCGTAGTTGCCTCCGCTGCTCCGCTCGGTGTTCTTGCCGTCCGCGTCCGTTGTCTCGTCCGTGCTGTTGATGATTTTGAAGTTCTCTTCGGACAAGTCTAGCGTCTCCTCGTCGCCGTCGTCGTACAGCACGTGCGCCTTTCCGTCCTCGTTGAACTCCTTCACCACACCCGGGTAGAAGCGGTCATCGTCCTCCCAGAACACCTCGATTTTTGTACCCACGGTCACCTTGCTTGCTGTCGTACTCGTAGCAGAGCTTCTTCGTACTTCAGCAGCGTAGTAACTCACGGGCGCGCCTCGATGAAGAACATCACAGCGTCCCATTTCGAGGGCCCGAGCAGCTCGGACCCTCCCAGCCTGCTCGGAGTGAACAGGTCCCTGCGCCGTGGCATGATCACCACCTCGGTGGCCAGGGCTTCCAGCTCTCTGAACCAGGACTGTCCCGGCCAGTACGGAGCCACCACCGTAGCAGCGGCCCCCTCCTCCCGCAGCTTGTGCGCCACCTCGTCCAGCAGCGCCCACGGGGGGTTCACCCAATTGTTCTCCCCCCGCCAGTCGTACGTCAGAGAGTCCACACCTTCGCACTTCGGGTCTTTCCACGCAGCGTAGTACCGAGGAAGCTGCGCGGAGATCTCGGAAGCGAACCGGTCGACTGTGTAGGGCCCCCACTGCTTGTTGGCCCACACGAACCAGTCCCGATTCAGCCTCCAGTCGTCCAAATCCTCGCAACGCGAAAGGTTGTCGGCCCACACGTTGGCCTCGCTGCGGATGTACCGGGCCTGCAACTCTGTCGTGCAGATCCAGTAGCAGCCAGAGTCTCCTCATCCTCCTCATCAGGTCCGGGTTTCTGGAGGTGAAGTGTGACAGCATCGCCACCACCGCCTGGTTGTCGCAGTAGAGCCGTACGACCTTGCCCTCCAGCTCCTGCAGAAACGCCTGTACGGTCTTGTACACGGCCTCCAGCTCTAGGTGCGTAATGTGCCAGCAGCGCATCTCGTCTGGCCAGAAACCTCGCGCGGGGAACTTCAGGTTCAGCACTCCTCCCCACGCCGTCATCGAAGAGTCCGTGTGCACCTTCGCTCTCGTCGGGGATCTCCAGATTTTGCGTCCGTTCCACCTGCTCATCACAGGCAGCCTGGACCACCATTCTAAGTCCCCCCGAGCTGAACGTGAGATTTTTACCTTCGCTCCCCAGCTGCGTTTCTCCGCCAGCACGAAGTAGAGCTCCCGTAGGTAGAGCCGCGCCGCTGGTACTGCCAAGTAGACGGATTGGCAGAGTCCCGTGAAGGACGCCAGTCTCCTGGCAGGAATCCACCTCCGATTTCTCGCTGCGTCGCACAGGATCTCCTTCGCCTTGACGTGGATTTTGTGCACCCGTCGTTCTGTCACACGGAATTGTCCCAGCTTCAGGTCCACCTCCAGCCCGAGGTGCTCCACCACCTGCGTCGGCTCCCAGTGGCCCTTCTTCTCGTTCCACCGTAGGCCAAGTCGATGAAGCACCAGTTGAACTTTTTCTCGACGCAGAAAGCCTTCTCGCTGAGAGTCGACCAGCACCAGAAAATCGTCCATGTACGGTAGTACTCGCATTCCGCTATGACGGTTCGCGTCCCCGCCAGCACCACCGGTCCTGCGACGGACTGACCATCGCTGTCGTACTGCGGAACCGTCCCGCAGTCGCTTGATTTCTCTGCGATCCTCCGCCGCCTGAGGCGAACGCAGAGCCTCCACCATCACGCGTACGAACTTGCAGAAAACTCTCGGAGAGTCGCTCCATCCGAACGGCATCGCTGAACATTGAAGCAGGTCCCCTTGCAAGTCGAACTGCATGAACTTCTGGAAGTCCGGGTGGATCCCCAGCGCGTGAAAACCGTCCTGGAGGTCGAAGCTGAAGCACCAGTCGCCCGGTTTCGCCAGTCTCCTTAGTTTCTTCAGCGTCTCCATCTTCACACGATTTTTTACACACCACTGGTTCAGCCATCGGAAGTCCACCACCAGTCTCCACTTGTTCGTACCCGGTTTTGGCACTAAAAAAGCGCGAGAAACGTGAGATCTTCTCGTCGCTCTCGTCCAGGCCCCGTTCTCCAGCAGCCTCTCCTTCTCCGCGTCCAGCCACACCTGCTGCTGCCGCGTAGCATCCCTCAGTGACACCCCGTGGTCGAACGGAGGCGGAGGCTTGCGCTTCCACCTCAACTTCACCCCGTGAGTAATCCATTGCATCACCTCGGAACTGGCGCCCGCCGCGCGCCATGCTCCCCTCCGCTGTCTCACCTGCTGTTGCAAGGTGAGTTTCCCCCGTCCAGCGCCCGGAGAGGGCTGTTGCGCTGGAGGGGGTGGCGGCACGCACATCACGCATCGGCCGCGGGCTTTCCGCCCCGGCCCTTGTTGCCGCCTTTGTCGGTAGGCTGCTTCGTACCGTCCTTCTCCTTGTTCTTACGCTCCTTCCAGCGGTCACGGTCCCGTGGATCTTTCACAACCCGCGTTTCCGCGCTCGCCGCGTTCTTGGACGCAAGGTTCAGCATCGCTCTGCCGCGGTTCTTGTCGAAGTCGTTCAGCCATTGCTGCAACACCTCGTCCGCCACCACGCCGTCCGCTGCCTGGTAGACCCTGTCCTCCACGAACTGCAGCTTTGCGCGTAGAGCGTCTTGTCCTCCACGCTGCGAAGAACCAGGCTCCTGCTCCAGCTGCCCGCGCAGTTCCAGCATCGTCCAACGGTTGCAAAGTAAAGCGTACACGCCGTGGACCGAGTTGGTAACCTCGTGGAAGTGTTTCTGCCAGTCTCTCAGTGACAATCCTGAGTCTTCATTCTCGTCCAACGTCTGGTTGCACGCGATCACCACGTCGTGCAAGTAGGACAGCGCTGGAGCCAGCACCATGCACTCGTACTTCATGGAAGAGTTGGACTTCTTGGAGAGCGCGTCGTACGTCTTGTTGCCGTGCAGGTCGTACAACTGCGGCATCCTCGTTGCCAGTGTCGCCGGTCGCGTTGGGAACGGGTTGACGGAGGCTGCTGGCACGTAGTCCAGCTTCTTCCTTCTCTCCAGAAGTTGCTCGGCGGTCTTGGCTGCGGATTCCGGGTCAGAAGTCCCAGGCTTCGCCGCCACCTTCGCCTCCAGCTCAACGTTGATTTGTGCTTGACGTTGAAGCTCGGCACGCAGCAGTCGATGATCTTCTGCCTGCTGCCTCTGCATCTCGAGCAGCTCCCCTTGCTGCTTTTGCATTGTTAGAATTTGTTGTAACAGCACGTCCTGAGTGGACGGTGCTGCCGGGGAAGGGGAAGCCTGCCCGATGTCCGGCTTCCCCGGGAGGGGTGGGAATTCCTCTGCAGACTTGCCCTTCGAAGAACCAGCCATTCTCTCTCCCTCAGAGGAGTAACAGTGAAGTCAATCGTACTGTCGTAGTCGCTGTGAAGCCGTCGTTTGAAGTCGTAACGCCGTCCCCGCGACTTCTCTGTCAGATCTCCTGTCGTCGTTCGATCGCCGTCGTACAACCAAGTGGTCTAGTCACTACCTACTCTACTGTTTTACCGGTGAAACAGGTGAAGAAAATTACAAAATCGGATTTGCAGTGTGCCTCACAGAGTACCGTAGGTACCCGTGAAGTTCCTGTTTGCAAGAGCAAAAGGAACAGAGCTGAACAGGCGTGTCGCTTCGTGGCTACTTGTACATCCTGTTTGTGTCACGGAGCTACATGTGTCATTCGGCTCTACTGCAGCAGGAGTCACGGATTCTGAAAGTCTGAAACCACAAAAATTCTGTTGCACTCCAATTTGAACATATCGCCAGATACCGCTGCCAACCATAGAGCTGCAATCAATAAAAGCCCCCGGGATCCAAGAGCCCAAAATATGGTACAGCATGAACGTTAGTGCGCCCGCGGCCAGGTGCACGCCACGTGGCGAGGCCGGCGGCCCCCCGTCCCTCGCCCGTAGTCTCACAAGGTGTGCCCCTAAAACTGCCACACCACCAAGGTGCTCGGTGCTCGCAGCCACGTCTGCTCAGGTCAACGTTCAGGGATGTGCGTCCCCAGATCCCCCGAAGATCCACGGTGAGGATTGAGCCTCCCTTAGATCAACGGGGCCTCTAGCACCATGGCTGTTCTCTGTGAGTGCTGTGGACAGGTCGCAGGCTGGTAGTTAGTTGCGGGCTGCTGAATGCAGGTTCCCCATATGTACCAGTTCATGCTGGAGAGCCTGCTGTAAATGTCTTTGGAGAAGGTCCGATGCGGGCGGCCGGGGCTGACATTGGGGGTGGAGGGGGCGTCGTTTCAGGTCCCAACTTGCCGGACTCCACCAACGGCCCAATGTGGTGCCAGCCAGCTATGCGGAGCAGCTGGTGGCAGCGCCGGCTATGTCTTCCCTGGGGTCCTCGGGGCTGGGCATGGAGATGGTGACGCCACCCCCGAGGGCACAATACAGGCCTGCGGCGAGCCAGCGTCTGGAGCCCGACAGGGAGCCGTGCCCGAGGCGCGAGCAGAAGAAAGCCAAAAAGGAGAATGAAGCTAAAGATAAGAAACGCGAGAAGGTGAAAGGTGATGCAAAGAGCAGGACACAGAGCGGCGAGGAGAAGGTGAGGAGCAGCGAGGGCAGCCAGGAGCCCAAATGCGATCAGGATGGCTGCTCCACCAATCAGAGAGCGGATAGCAGGAAGGTCGATCCGAGCGCAGCAAGGCGGGAACCAATTAGGAACCAATTAGCGGCCGGGGGGCTGCAAAGGGGGTGGATTCTGACAAATGCTGGTGGGTGCAAGGCGCGGGTCGGGGTCTGATGATGGGCGCCTGGGGACGCAGCACGAAGGCCAGGACAAGGAGAATGAGGCGGAGAATGAGGCATCCGCCTCTTTGCGCTGCTCCAGTAGCAGCAGCAGTAGTAGTAGCAGCAGCAGTGCAAAGGGCAGCCCGCCGCACGCACAGGGCGCGCGGGCAGGGCATTCTAGCGACCAGGTGCGCGCTTGCTGCCCAACGCCCGCAGCCTCGCTCTGCTTCCTTCCGGCCGCAACGGTCGGGCTCCCCCCGCGCCGCATTATAAACATCGCAGGAATCATAAACTTGTGTGGGTATGTCGACGGGTTCGCTGCGAGGAGAGGCGAAGGGTGGTGATATTCACACCCTTGATGTGTTTTCCCTTGATTTTGCGGGAAGCGCTTTGGTTCCCGCATGTGTATAGTCTCTCCCCACACGTGCCAGATGTCCGTGCGAGCGGTGGCCGGGACGTTGTGTCCGGCCCGCCCGGATTAAGTCGGGCGAATCTCGCTGGAGCCTGCACTAGAGCTGGGTTTCCCCTCTGATTTATTTGCCTTTGCCTCGTCTGCGCTTGAGCGCCGACACAGACTATTTCCACAACGGACCTGCAGTGCAAAGCTGGATGAGCTCCCAGCTACCCCACTCTTTATTTTGGGATTGGGACCCATTCCTCCGGCACCGCGTAGCCACAGCATGTCGGCTGCGCTATGTACCCACACCGGGGATCAAAGAATCCAGCACACACTTCTCCGGAGTTTCCGAAGGTTACTAGTGGAGTACAAACCCCCCCTATGCCTCACTGGGCCACCTGACCTTTGTGTGTGGCGTATCTTTGGACCGATTCCTTAATGGGTTTGGCGAATGGGTTTGGACTTGCTTTGGTGTCACATTATAAACCAAACAGAAAGGATACTCGCATCGAATAAAGTTGCCGTCGTACCCCGCTCGGAGGATCAAACCATGCCACGCACACCCGTGGTAGTTTGCTGACATACTGTTGACTGATGCCAGCTTCGGTTGGCTGGCCAAGTCAGCGCAGGAGAGGAATTTCCAACGTGCCCGGTCAGGAGCAGAATCAGGGTGTCAGAAACGGTGGAAGCGCGCCATCAGGCGTGGGACAGTTATTCGCAGTCGTGGACCTAGCAGGCAAAATGGGGTCCCCACCAGGTCCAGGTTTTAAGAGGCGGGAATGAGGATTAGCTGGGTTGGGACGGGGTTTCCGGGGAGCAGGTCCAAGCCTGGGCAGCACCCTCTCCCTCTGCAGTTCCGATGCCTCACTTCGGTGTTGCTCTCCACAAACACCGTTTGCTCACACACTCTGTTTTCTCCGCACATTGCTTTAGATGCTCAAATGAATATGCAATCCTGCGGTATGATGTGCTGGAGGAACTTTGGCACAAGGCGCCGTGCGTGAAATGACCAGCTGGTCTTAATAATCAGTTGTTGGGCAACTCCGGATTTGTGATCCGTTGGCCATCGTATGAGGCGCACATTGTGGTCCGTTCGATGCGCTTATCCCCACCGTGCCGCATTCACCGTGCTCGGATCGTCGCACGCC
This sequence comes from Cymbomonas tetramitiformis, assembly GCA_001247695.2. Classification (NCBI taxonomy): domain Eukaryota; kingdom Viridiplantae; phylum Chlorophyta; class Pyramimonadophyceae; order Pyramimonadales; family Pyramimonadaceae; genus Cymbomonas; species Cymbomonas tetramitiformis. Next base: position 1,579 of record LGRX02019492.1, on the reverse strand, counting down.
ACATACTGGCGCGTCACTGGGAGCTTTTTTAATTGGCCTTTGGGCGCCTCATGTTGAGTGAACAGTGGGTGTTCCCCTCCCCTCCCCCCGCCCCCTTCACCCTGAGCGAGGCAGGCTTCAACCGCATGTACCCCATGCCCGAGGCCGGCTTCCATTCCTCTCACCCCTCCGCCCGCGATCCCTACGAGCACCCTCTTCCACCGCCGCCGCCATCAGTCCAAGCAGGGATCGCAGCATACGAGCACAGCATCCTTGGATCCCACCCGCATGGCCATTACGGCCCACCACCTCCCCCCCCCGGCCACCCTACCAGCGCCGGGGCCAATTACATGCCGTACCACCCAGCCAACATTGGGGCTCCGGGCATGCCGTATCGCGCACACCCGCAGCACCCGCATATGGCCACTTTCCCACAGCCTGCCCCACAGCTGCCCACTCCCGGCCAGCTCCGCGCAGAGCCGTCAGCCTTGGCCTGGCCGCAAGAGGACGCGCCTCCCCTGTGGCCGCCTCACCACCCATTCCCGCCATACCCCCAGCAGGTGCAGTTGCCGCCGAGTCGGGTGGCGGCACCACAGAGGCCGCGGCCGGCATCGCAGGATCACAGCAGTGCAGCTTTTCCTGCAGAGGCCTATGCGGCCGCTGGCGCAGAGGACCCCAACCCTCCTGAGGGGAGCGGCGGGGCGTGTGAGCTGGATGCGCCACGAGCGCTGGCGTTGCGTGGAGGGCCTGAAGGGTCCAGCAGGGCGCCAGACGGGTGGAGTGCCGCGGCCGCCGGAGTCTCCCGGGATGCGGCGGCAGGAGCGAACCCCATGCCTTCGAGCAGCGGGGCTCCAGCGCTAGGTGGGTGGGATTGGCAGCCAGCGGCGGCAGATGCTGCCAGACGCCCGCATATCTATGGGAAGGAGAGCTGGCCCGAGAGCTGGGCAGGGCTACCCGAGAGCGCTGCGGCGGAGGCGTCAGGCAGAAGCGCGCAGCCCATGCCCCCGTCCCGCATCAGTCCGCACCACATGGTTGTCTCACATGAACATCCGCCGCAGCAGCGCGTTGCCGTCACATCTTTCGCGGATTATGACGCCCACGATCGGGCGGTGCGCCACCCCTCGCCCTTCCTTTCCGGCAGGCCTATGGCGCCCGTCAGTATGACTCTAGGATGGCTTACCCCGACGACGGACTCGTGCGGTGGGCTGCTTGGATGTGATGCAGTGGCTGATGAGCCAATTGCAGGAGACGGGAGTGAATAGTCCAGGGCGCGGAGAGGGCGAAGGGTCTGGGTGCACGCATGGCAGCATGGTAATCTCTGACGGGCTGAGACTCCGAGTGAGCTCAGACGAAGCTGACATGAGGGACACAGGAAGCTAGCTCAAGGGCTGGAGTGCTTAGGTCTTGACTCGATCTTGAGGACAGACCAAGCTTCTGCTCCGTCCTACATTATTATGGGGACAGCACAGTCAGAGGCCCCTTTCCTCGTGACGGAGGGTCCCTCGCCTCGTGATGGAAGGTCCCTCGCCTCGTGGCGGAAGATCCCTCGCCTCGTTGCGGAAGGTCCCTCGCCTCGTGGCGGAAGTTCCCTCGCCTCGTT
>LGRX02019490.1:0-11117 GCA_001247695.2 Cymbomonas tetramitiformis | reverse complement strand
CTAAACCAGCACATGGACGAGCTCCTCCCCATCCTGGCAAACTGCCTCGGCCTGGAAAGGTGCGCGTTGCGGAATCGCAAAATGACATGATGTGTCCTCCGCCCCCCCCTTCGCCTGGTAGCGTGGGGTAAGACTGGTGCCCCTGCAGGAGCTTGGATGGGGACAGAATGCAGGCGCATCATCACGGGTGCCCGGGGATCGTGTCGCAAGGCATATCTATGTAGGAGTCTGGACAGGGACTCGACCAGGAGCATCAGGAGTGTAATGCCACGAGCACTCCTACTCGTCGCACATCCGGGCGTGTGGAGAGCACATTCCGCAGCCATAGCGGAGAATGCGGGTGGCAGCCAGGTGTGATACCGGAGGGGGAAGTTTGGGCCGCAGAGATGCGCACATGCGGCTTGGTCTCCTCAAAGTGGTGGATCAGCTCTTCGAGGACGAAGAGAGGGGCTCCGCTTTCCGCAGCCACAGCCACGACGTGGTCATGCAGCTCCTGGTGGCACCGGCCGTGTGGCGCTCCGGGAAGGTGGCCGCCCCTCCCACTCCCACCCACCCTGGGCCTTACGTCCGGCGCCAGGCAGAGGCGCCGTGTGGCCTCCTTCTGGCGCAAGGCCCTTCTCACGGGGGCAGTCGAATCCGCTTAAACCTGAGATGCTCACATTTTATCTGCAAATCGGTTTCCTTCGACGCGCAAAGCACACAGCCTCGTCTAGCGGACACAGCATCCCTGCACATGCCCTACCCCTGTGCCCTCCCTCTTCCCGGCAAGCTGATCCATCGGAGCGGCCGTCCCAAGGACTCTTAAGCGCCTCTGAGCTGTCCGATGCAGTAGCGTAATGGTGGAAGCGCCTAGCGATGGAGAGCGGAGCGGGTGGCGGTTGATGGCAGACGGCGGCGGCTGTGCGCTACCACGCCATCCGCGCGCTAGGGACGTTCCTCGAGCGGAAGCTTATTACCCCCGAGGAGCTCCACGGCATCATCAGCCAAGGCACGCGGCGCCCTCCTGACCTTCACACATTTGCGCGGCCCTAGCCAATATCCCAAGAAGACCGCTCAGGCGGCGCCAGCTCAGCGCACAGCCAAAGGCGCAATGCAAACGGGTGCGTTACAGCTGTGTGCCGCCAGCTTCACGACGAGGCTAAGCCGCAAGTCGTGAGCGGAGAGGCTGTAACGTTGCGCCGCTTGACTCCCGGTGTCAGGAGCAGTGTTGACTGCAGATCCCCGGCAGGCGGTTGGGTACACCTCGGAAACGGGCCTGCCCGGAACAGAGAGTGTTGCCGGATGCGCCACGGCGCAAGAGGGATACGTACAAGAGCTGCGGGCTTTCGCCACGCGATATCAGTTCTCACGTGAGAGGCGCTCAGGTGACGACGGTCAGTGTGGCCTCTGGGCAGCTCCAGGTGCCCTCCGTGAAGTTGCAGGAGTCTCCCTTGGGTCCTTCGCAGCGCACCGCGCGCCTCACCATCAATCCCCTCCCAGGGGGGCTGATGGGGCGTGCTGGCTGTCATGGCAGGTGGGGATGTGAAGCTGCTGTCGGTGGTGCACACATGCATGGAGGAGGACTACTATGCGGACACCCGTCGTGTGGGGGTGTACGCCTTGCAGCAAGTGCTGCTGGTTGCAGGTCCGCAATTTCTGCCACCCGAGGGTTAAGAAAATGCTAGGGGCGCCACACGTGCTAGCTCTGTATCATTGAGCAGATCTGGATCGCTGGTTCCCGTCGATGTGTCGACTCTTTCGGATCTGTACATTACCCTTATGATACAGCTCGGTCTGGTGCAATGTTGGGTTCACATCTTGCTCCTATCTCGCCCCTGCCTCATCTACTGCTGTAGGAGCCGAGGGGTCAGGAAGTGGAATCCGCCTTTCCCATTCCACCTTCCCCTCGTTCCTCCCTCTCTCTCTTGTTTCTCGGCGTGAACCACTCTTGGCTCAGAGACCTCTCTGCTTCCTGTCCAGTGGCAGAGACCATTCTGCTGCTGTACTCTCAGCGCCCTTTACCATGAACGCACAAGTGTTTTTTTCATAATTTCAACTCTATTTTCATTTTCATCATTTTATTCCATTCTTGGCCAGGAGAGTGGATACTTGCTGGCAAATGGATGTCACACCCTTGTGGGCGTGTGGAGAGAGCAGTATCGGCAGCTTGGAGCTTGCTCTCAGAATGTTGCTGACGTGCAATCATTGCGGGGGGGGCTATACTGTGGCTGCAAGCCTGCGACACTGCATCCTCGCAAGTGGTTGGGGGCTCAATGGCCCCATGGCGGAGAGGGGGGGCTGCACGGGGGGCTAGCAGGGCCGCATCTGGATGGCGAGGAGAGGCGGCAAATCTACCCTGAGATTCTTAAGCGGCTGGATGACAGCAACGACGGGATCCGGCTCGCCACCACCGGCTGCATCACTGCCTTCTTCTCCACGCTGAACCAATCGTGTGTCCCATCAACTTTTTCTAAGGGGTGGGATCGGGGGGGGTGCAACGTGGCCTTGAAATATCTGAGGAGTCGTTTGTAGAATCACAGCTGACGGATATGGGTGCTCAGGTACGATGACACCAACACTGGATACTTCTTGGACGGCATCATCGTGCACATGGATGACGCCGATCCTAGCATCCAGGTCAACTTGCCCCTCTCTAATACTATCTGATATTTGATTGCGCACCGCACACTACGGCTTAAGGTCAGAGATTCACAGGCATAACCCTAGTTTGGAGTGATATCTTGATACTTGCTCTCTTACAATGTTTGGTCTCGCGATATCCATGGCGCCGCGTGGTATTTGGTTGCCAATGTGATACCCCCCTCGTCCATCGGCCAGCTATGACTAATGGGCCGGCGCCCGTTTTGCTGAATTCTGGAATGACACATTGTCGGCACTTTTTTCCCGGTGAGCGATTGAGTGTAGCAATAGTGGCGCTGCTTAGACGCGTGCCTGCTGAGCTGCCGGAGAGTGTCGCATTTGGTTGGTGCAGGAAGGGATATGCGCCGCACTGCAGGAAGCTGCGCGGATCAAACCGGAGGTGAGTGGCGGCAAGCATGAGCCCCTCTTGAGCCCCACACCGCCATGTGAGATTGTCCCTGGAGTGCCGGTGTTACACAACGGCAAAGCATCAGCATGCATGCCAAAGCCAAGTGCCATGCCACCTCGGGAGATCAGATTACAGCGTCGGTGGCATGCGAATCCAGAATTGTGACGTTCACAGGCATATCCCTCGGTGCTGCGGTACAGTATTTTATAATACAAGATTGTGGCAAGGTCGTGATGCAGTGTGCACGAGGCGGTGCATGGCTTGCAGGTTGTGGAAGAGAAAGTGCTCAGCGTCCGAGCACGCCACCGCTCCCCGGTGTACTGTGATCGAGTGCTCGAAGCATGCACCGTGGGCAAGCAGAATCCGCAAGAGCGAGGCTCGAATTTCAAATTTTGAATGCATTCCGCAATTTATGGCTTGCTCGTCCTGGGTAATTTTCGTGGACAACTCATTCCGTGGTTGGATGGGTTGTAAATTGCCATGAGGGAGAGCGAGGCTTACTGGAAACATTAGGCACTGGTGGTGGTTGGAATCCACAAACGCGCTACTAGAAGTCTTCATATAAAAATCGCACATTACGTAACCCTTGTTTTGAAGCCGATGCATAGACATCTGTCGCTGAGCTAACTCGGGGAAAGGGCATAGCACTGCTTTCGTTACTCGTGGATATTCGAGGTCAGGGGGGATAGCGTTGGATAGTATCCACTTCCACTAGAGATGTGCCGTTTGGTATGGAAGCCTTTCTGTTTGGTGCATTGTGGCACTGCAAAGCTGGATGAGTTCCCAGTTACCCCACACTTTTTTACTAACATCCAAATATATATAGCATCTCTAGATCTGTAATCTAAATACCGGACATCTGGTGTGTGTGTATGCGTATCCTTGCGAATCCTTTGGCACCCCGAAGCCACAGGAGACTTCACTGTGTACCCACGCCGGGGATCAAAGGATTCAGCACACACTTCGGGACACTCATCCGGATTCTCCGGAGCTCACTAGTGAAGAATGGGACCCCCTAAGCCTCGTTGAGCCACCCGAGCCCCTCTGCATCTGCACCGCCAGCGCACTGCCGCCTTGTGCTTGAAGCCGGTTCATCCCTGCCCCCCGAGCTGCGCGAGCCATATCTCCACCACCAAGCCCACGCGCAAGACCACCCCTCTGCTTCCTGAGCCTCACTGGGCCACCTGAGCCCTTCTGCGGCTGTCCTGCCGGCGCACTGCTGCTGTGTCTCTGGAGCCGGCTCACCTCCGCCAATCGAGCCACCCTCCACGCTCCATCACCAAGCCCACATTCCATATCACCCTGCTGCCCCCTACAGCCTGGTCTCAAGAGAGCTTACCCACCCACGCCACGGCCAGAATGCCCAAGCGCTGTCCCAAGGGGCTGAGAATGATAAACTGGCTTGCCCTCATCCAAACTTGCGCATCCGCCATCGACTTGCGCTTGTAGCCCTCTACCCCCAGCACCAACTCCCCGTGACTGGAGCCCTTGCGCTGATTGCCTTGCGAGGTGGCCGCGAACTTGAGCTATGCGCTCCACACTTGCGCTGTAACAGTCACGCCGCACTGTTCCTACTTGGGGTCCCATCCCCACAGTTGCATGCGTGTCCCAAGCCCTCCCGGTGGCCGATAGTTCACCACCCGGTCGTCGCCTTCCCGACAGCTGCTCACTGTTAGTTCCGGCACGGCCAGCAACCTCTCTCGGTGGGCACAGAAGCTGATGAGATGCCGTATGCTGCCATGCAACCTGTTGTGAGTGGTCATCGCTGCCGGGATGGGCCCCCGGGCTCTGAGGGGCCCGGCGTGTGTCAACTCCACCCGCGGACCTCCCCACATCTCCCCCGTCATCCTCATCAGTTCCCCCCATGCCATCAACCCCCCCAAGAAGGCCGGCCACCCGCCTGCTCGCCCCCATCAAGGTGGCCACCCCTCCCTCAGCCAAGGCCATTGCTTGCTCCGGCGAGGCCCCACTCTGTTCCTGAGTCCAGACCCCACTCTCCGGGCCCGGCGACAAAAGGTCATCCCACTCATTCAAGATATCCTCGGCACTTGACGCCGCCTGGCTGAGCCCGCCTATGCCTGCCCGCGCCCCTCCAGATCGCGCCTCGGCGGTGCCCCCTCCTTGACCCTCCACAGTGCCCAGATGCTCCGCCTCCCGCCGCACATCCTCCATGCTCTCCAAAAGCCTCGATGCCATCGCGCCTGCCTCGCCTGCCTCACCGGGAGCCTGCCCAGACCGCTCACGCTGCGTTCCCCCAGATTCCTGCGTCCCACCGCCAGACCCATCCTGCGTGGCATAGTCTGTCTCCTCGAACGCGTCCTCCCACGCTCTGTCCATCAGCGCCAACCTCTCCGCCCCTTCCCGTCGGTCCGCCTCCCCCCGATCCAGGTCCGGGCCCATGCCTCCTCTCACACGCCCTCCGCCAGCCCAGCGCCACCCACTGCCGGCCGGACATCGCCCTACAGCCCGCCTGATGATTAGCCCTGCAACCCTGCGTGCAAGCGCGAAAGAAAGCAGCCGGACCCACTTTTCCTTCCAGCCCACAGCCCCGCCACGTGCCGCTTCTTCATCCTCGTCCTCGTCCTCGTCCCCATTGCCGTCCACCTGCTCTTACCCTTCCGCGTTCGCCTCCATGTACCGCCGCTCCCTGAAGCGCCGCTGCGTCTTCCGAAGGAATCCATACGCCGCAGGCCCTAGCCCACCATACACCTCCACCCCAAAGGGGATGAAGTGATGTGGGCGGACATCCCCGTACGTCGCCACCTTGCTCTCCTCTACCTTCTTCGCCGCTACCCCGGGGGCCATCATGGCCGCTCCCAGGTGCGCGTCTGACATCGGCCGCGCCGTGGCCACATCAAACAGCACATGCTGGCCCGGTCCCTCCGCATCTAACACTGCCACATCCGGGCAATGATTCCGTGAGTAGGTCAGGTAGCCCACGAAGTCATCGTGCAATGCAGACGCCAAGGGATAGGCAGACTTGGCCACCTCGAACAGCACCCTCTGCAGTTTGTGGTGGATGAAAGAGTACCAATTTCCTCCCCCAGCCCCCACTCCCCCCCGGCATGCCGGTAAGTGTGTCCCGGTGGGATCCCGCTCTCCTCCACAATCGGGGCACTCCTCCACTTGGCCAAGGAGGGGCTGCTCCGCATGAAGAATGTGTCGCAGGGCCACCCGGTATTCCGCCGAACTGAGCTACAGGGCTGGGCAGCATGGAACACCCCTCAAGAAAGCAGGCCCAATGTTGTTGAAGGTCGCCGAGAAAAGCCAGGGGAGCCGAGAGCCCGAGACGCCCCCACGTGCCCAGCCAGCCAAAGCCAATCCGCAGAGTGGAGGACATCAGCATAGACCCGTTGGGCACGTTTTTGAGACCTGCTGTAATCACTCAGCTTCTTGACGTCGCCCGCCGTTGGCACTTGTGGTGGCAAATGCGCATTTGCTCCCCTCGCCTCCCCAATCACCTCCATCGCCTCCGACACCTTCTGCGTGGCCGCTTGCAAAGAATTAACATAAGGCACGCAAGTCGCTCTCAGCCCCGAGGTCCTCGGTCCCCGCCGTCACTGTTGGAAAGAGCGCCCGCATATCCTCCCAGACTTGCGCAAAGCCACCAAGCCAGGCCGCACTGCTCACCCTCGCCGCCTTAGTCAGGCCCATCCCATGCGGGAAGGTGGCAAACTCACAGGAATGCCACGCAGCAAGTCCCGCAACGCCCCCTGCATCCTCCTGTCATGCTCCTCAGCCGCCTCCCGCATCATCTCCGGTGGCACACCTCGTAGCCAGAACCCCAGCCTCGGGCGGGCGCGAAATCGAAGCAGGAGCCCCTGGGCCTGGGCATCAAGGCACATTTAATCGGTTGGGAAAAGCTATATCGATCGATATCGATATTGAACCGTATTAAATCGATCGATTCCAATATATATGAGCGCAATATCGATCGATTTCAATATTGCCCTTGAAAACCTGCCGATTATCGATCGAAAACGATATCACTCTGTTTAAAATCGATCGATATTGATATTTTTGTTTCCCTGATCCATCGATACAATATTTACAACGTGGTGGTCTTCCACCGTCTGATGGTCGCGCACACCCATAACGACTGCGACGGTTGGTTTGGACTCATCAAGATGTTCATATTTGGGAAAGACGCGCGCAAATCAGGAGTGTGGCTGTTGACGCTGGAATCGTGGATTGCCTGGTTACGAAGCTGGCCAGTGAAGAAGTTCACCAAAATCACGGACGTACAAGGCCAACAGTTGGACTTCAAGGCTTGGCTGGAGCCACACATAAACCCAAAGTTTGAAGGCTATTCTGGGAAAGTCAGGCGTACACACCTGATGCACTTCGAGAAGGACGTGGATGGTGTTACACGGCTGAAGTACAAGTTTGGAGAACAATACGCAAACCACATGCCTGACGGAGTGGATGAGGATCTCCGTAAGGGCCTGGAGGTAATGAAAACTTACCCAGCTTTCGACAGCAGCCCCACGTTAGAAGGGGTGAAGCCGCTAGACCCGAAGGAAGAGAGGGAAACTCGCACTGCTTTCAGTCGCATGTGCGACTACATCCACTACCGTATTCAAAGTGACACGCTGGACACGTTGCTCGGGTACTTTCCCTTGCCCAAGACCGCCGAGGACTACGATGTCTGGGCTGGACCGAAGCCGACCCCACAGGCTCCTGTGGATTTGAAGGAGCTTTACGAGAACGCCTGGCACAAGAAGCCAGGGCAGGAGGAGGTGCCAGAACGGACGATGCCCGAACAGTTCGAAGTGTTATCCGATGGTCGCAACGTGTTAAGCAAGGACCTTCCGCGGAAACCTCCACAAGAGATCGTGCGCAAGTGCGTGGAGAAACTGAGGGACGTCGAGTCCGTCGATTTCTGGTTCGTCCCGTTGGTCTGTTGCGAGCACCTCGGTTTCATTGTTAGGTCTTGCAAGTATTATGCCTACCCGAGTCTTACCTGTGTGTCTTACGCGTCGGCTACCATTGCAGGTACACGGTGGCCGAGTGTAAAGCAGCGTTGCACCACCTGGGAGTTGAACTTCCTGAACGCCCACTCAAGGAGCCGTTGGCGAAGGCCTTATTTGAAGCGACGGATGTCGCCAGAAAGGCCCACCACGAACAACTCAGAGTCCTTCGAAAAAAAAGCCGAGCGACGACAGGTGAGGAAACCGGGGAGGAAGCGTCGCCGGGTACGGAGCAGGCCTTGCCTGCAAGAACTTCCGAAGCCGGCGGAGCTGCGCGGGCGGCGCCATCACTCGGGGCTGTAACAGCCACTACACAGGCAAGACGAGAAGGAGCTGCTGCGCGAGGCCCGCAAACCAACGAAGCTATGCCTACTCGACCACGGGCACCGGCAGCACGAGGGCCAGGCGCAGGTGGCCGAGGATGCCCTGCTCCTGCAGCGCCACAGGAAGATCAAGCACGAGCTCCAAGTGACAAGCGTGCACGCAGTTCGCCATTGGCAAAGGCGTCCCCAGGGAGCAAGTCTCCACCCGGGAAGTCTCGACAAGCGCGGGGTCGTGAAAAGGGACGAGTGCTATTCCGAGCGGCCTCTGTGATCGGTCCGACAGGCGCCCTGATAACGGACAGCTTCGCTCCTGACGACGATTGCTTTTTCGAGGATGCAAACCAGATTGCGGAGCAGGTGGAGAACGCGCATCCCCCGGAGGCGGCCACTGGACAGTTCGCAGGCGTCTCGATGGACGAGGACGACGAGGACGACGAGGACGACGAGGACGGACGACCCGGACGACGACATACCGTTGGCCTACCGTAACCTTCCTACGGACTACACCATCGACATGCTGGCGAAGAGTGCGGGCAAAAGTTTCGCAGTTACCGTGGCCGCGGGCAACGACGGCTGCAGCTTTACTATCCGCATGCCTGGGAACAACGCCGTGTCCATGCCCATGCATTTCGTGGAGGTCTTGGAGGTGGATCTGAACACGAACAGAGTGAAGTGGGGGTTTTGGCTTCCATGTGCGCCTCTGCTTATGCCGAGACGAGGAGAACAAGCAAAACCTTCTCTGACTTGAACAGCTTGTTCGCGGAGAACGCCTTCCGGAGAGCCGCTCCGAAAGTGACAGGTTGGTACGACTTCGATGCGAGTGAGATCCTGACTTGCTGGGACGAACCTCCTGGCAAACCTGCTGTCGGCGGAGTTCCAGGAGGACCTGAAAAGGCAGAACTTCTGAAGGTGGCCAGGGAAAACTTGGCCTCCGAGGCGTTGGACAGGTGAAGGTAAGCAACACAGCCTCATTCATTCCTCGTGGCACGCACACTAGATTACAATGGCCACACGGCGTGAAACTTATTGTTTTTCATACATGTAAATATACGGTTTATTTGTGTACAGTCACGTGACATAAGTGTTAGCTACCAAGCATACGTCTCCTCATTGCACGCGCTAGCATCAAATATGCGCGCCAGGGTGCAGGTTCTTAACATACGCCCGCAAATTGCGCATCTCCTTTCATCTTCCTGCAGCAGATCGCTTTCCAGCTCTGTCAGGGCACCGTGCGTTGTTTCGCTGTAGCGGTTTCTATTTCGCCAGGCCCGCCACTCCAAATCTGAGTATCGGTGGTAGATCCACCCGCCCTCATACCAGTACACGAGATGCCTCACACCGAACCTTTCGCTGGATCTACGGCCGTGGACGTACATCGGCCAAAAACTCCACCAGTGATAGGTCCTGAGATTAACTGCATGTTGCCCGAAGTCCTCCCAGTCTTCGTCTGCTTGTTCCCGCGCTTGCTGCCACAAGCGGAGAATTAAAGGGTCTTCAGGAACCCATTGGGCTTGTTGTAACTGGCAGTCGCGAAACGTAAAAGTATCGAAAGGCCATATCCAATACTGCAATATTCCAATATTGGCCATACTGGTGTAGGTAGTCTAAGGTGCGGGTTGTGGTTCTATGTCACGAACGCAGGTGTGTGCAAACGACCTCCGGTTACGACTCCTCCAACATATACCCTAAAACCCTGAACCTTGGACGCCCCGATATATCCATGTGCAGCACACCTGTAGGAACACCTGCCGCGGGATATTTTGCCTCTGACGTATTTTAATGTTTCCCGCGAAATAATACAGTTAACCGGTCTTCTTAGCTGCCGAGAATCGTGCTGGAATAGCCTGTTCAGGGCAAATTTACCCGCTGAATGCCCATGTTGGGTCACATGAAGCCTGAGGGAGCATCACCCCTGGTTGGTTTCACTCCCGAACAACTTTTCCAGCACAATAGCTTTTGAAAATATCTCCTTTGCTGCTCACTTTCGCCCGATGAGAAGTATTTTACTACGTGACCCTCCAAACACCCTAAAATGGGCCATAAATCTGCTGGATCTCTCCCATGTAAGCAAATAGTTGCATTTTTGGAAATGTCAAAATATTACATATTCTAATAGTGCAAAATCTAACATTTCGTTCACAAACATAAGGCAAAATCATAACTTTCCACACCTAACACGATACTTCCACCTTTCCCGTTTTCTTGCCGCACGCGTGACTCGCGTGGCTACTTTGAAGAGTCAAAAACCAGATTTTTCGAAATTCCTTCAAGGACTATTCAAATTAACCCTCATATTTGTCATTCAGAACCCCAAAAACCAATTTGGCAGACAATTTAATGCTTTCTCATTTTTTTCTCATTTACGCCCGCGTGTCTCATTTTTGCGATATGGTCGTTACTAGTCACTCCCGAGGCACCCCCCAACGGTCTCAGCGGCTCCACAGCGCCGCCCACACCCGCCACCACATCAGCCCCGCGCTCTGCCCCCGCTGTCCTCGTTCCTAACCTTACCCCCTGGACGCCCTCACCCGCCACCCCGACGGCTTCCTCACCACCCGACTGCCCCGCCGCTACAGCACCACTCCCAAGATCGGCGCTAACCCCAGCCGAACGCCCCGACAGTTCCAACCGAAGCGGCATATGAGGGCCCTCCACGCCCTCTCCGCTGCGCACTGCCATCCCACCTGCCATACCATCCACTCCGGTGGCCCCGTCCTCCCCGCTGACCCCCTCAGTTTCGCGACCCGCATCCGCGCCCGCATCCCCCCGAGGCAACCGCCGCCAACCCATAAGCAA
>LGRX02019482.1:0-46388 GCA_001247695.2 Cymbomonas tetramitiformis | reverse complement strand
CCCCCCCCATAAGGTTGGGTAGGGCAGCCTCTTCTGTCACCCCTCGCCCTGAGGTGCCACGTCGGCAGTCAGCTTTTCACCATTTGCACAGATAATAAAACACCTAAGTTATTTTATTATCTCATCTTAGTCTTCGTGTGTATCTGCGAGTGCCCGACTGTTTTTTTTGGAGTCCAACCTGAATATATATCACAGATATATTTCAGGTTCTCCATTAGTTTTACTGATTGAAACCCATGACCTAATATATAGTATCATCAATAGTGATTAAAAGACACTAAGTGACATGTCAGATAATTTATTATTTACTTAGGCATATGGCAGTGCACTGGAAGGTTATCAAAATGATACCTCCAGTTACTAAGTAAATCAGAACAATGCTTGTATAATCAGAGCAATGCCTGTTTAGTAATCTCTATCAGCTACATCAGTGTCAAGATGAGTTCTGAATCTGTGAGATTTACTGAGATATGCATTGAAGTGATCAAGTTTCTGAATCAATTGTCAAATGCATAAGTAGGAGATGAAGTTGCTCCAGCGATATGTGAGAGTGGATGGACTGTGCTCAACAGTTACCAGCTGTTATAATGAGCACAATATCCTGCCTTCGGGTCTGGAGATATCTCCATCCAGCCCTACAGCATGTTGTCTTATCCTGCTCCCATATCTATCGCCATCTCTGACATTCCACACGCACATGTGTTTGTGGAATGGTATCTATGCATTATACATGAGATATATTGTCATTTACATTGATCATGCACACTTGCTGATTTAGTGTAATGTCAATATATCTAGAACATGTACTGACATAAATATTAGTGTAAGTACTGTGATAAGTACTATTATATATAGTTACTGTGTATACTATATATTGTGTAAACTTTATGTACACTGTATATTGTGTATGTACTTACTGATTGAGTACACTGAAGTAAATTTATATAAGTTAATCATGCAGGTGTGTCTGTATACCACTAGACAGCATGTAACGAGCATGATGTATATCAACATATTTAGTATACTGTAATCCTGTACATCTCATCATGATGAATGATGAGTTAAATGATAAATTTTCACAAGTAGCTCCGATGAATATCCAACTTGATTAACAGGAGAACAGATGTCCAATCCCAAATCCTTCGTCATGGAACAACTGAACTAATTCCTGTCTTAACAATCAAGATTGGCATCTTATACTACTTGGGTTTTCAATATAGCACTGGACTTGCAAGTTCTAGCAATATGTCACAGTAAATATAAGCATGTATAACAGTATGCACAGCCGCTATCGTGATCAGGCTGTATGCGTGCATGCCAAGCAATAATGCATGGATGTATGTATACCAAGCACAGTAGTAGCAAAGTATTTATGCATGTATGCATGTATTTATACATGTATGCATGTATACTGGATTTATACATGTGATCAAGCTGATTTTTATCACAGTATAGCTCGTGCACACAATCACAGTATGCTATGTGATAGTGATCTGTGATAAGTGTGATAAGTGTGATTTGTGATAATTTTGTCACTCACTGATAATCACAGCATGTTGTTATTTAATAGGCTGCCACTCGCATACTATCACAGCATTTATGTGTATAACGATGATGATATCGCACACTCGATCTCTGTACAGCATGTGTGTGTATGACGATGACGATGTCGCACACATGATCTCTGCACAGCATGTGTGTGTATAGTTGGGCCTTATTTTAGCATGCGTCGATCTGTCGCTGTATGCGCCCATTTAGTGCGATTTACGAACATCGCGATTTTACACACTGTGTATGCGCGTGATACGAATTGTGAATGTCGCATGTCAATCTGCATACTGATGCATGCGTCGCACGGTACGAATTATGATCATCGCACATCATTATGTATACTGTACATGTCGCGCGGTACGAATTGCGAAGATCGCTGTCACTGTTGATGAGATTATGTGCATCTCTGACGCTGTTGATGAGATTATGTGCACTGACGCTCATTTTTCATGTACGCGCTTAATTCTCGCGCATCGTACCATAACCTGCGATTATTGACAGCATACATACATCGTGCGCACACCTCGTCGCAGTATATGTTGAATGCGATTATGTCGCGCCTCGTCGCAGTATATGCTGAATGCGATTATGTCGCGCCGATAATTTTATGCACAACTCCGCTGATCGCTGACGATGTATTGAAGCGAAAGCTGTCGCGTATGTGCAAATATTCGACGGTATATGCGAACTCAGTCGCGCTGCATACAAATCAATATATGTATATGCGTGTCTAGTCTGCTGCACACTCGTTCTCGTTATTCGCCTGAGCGGAGGATACCACTGTCACGGTTCTATGCGAACAATATGTGTGACGCTGCTGTTATTGAACGGTAACAGCCAAACGCAATATTCTGGTGGGTTATGAGTGCAGCAGTTTGTTGACCAGAAGTGTCTGCTTGAGCCCAATGCTCCTCATATCTCTAATGCTCTCACGCATCTCATGCGTTACCACCATCGGGTTGTGAACCCGAGAGCACTAGGTGAACTTCCCGCATCGGCTGGTCGCTCGATATCAGGGAACATATCAAACTTTTATGTCGTACGGGCAACACTCAATATTTCCATCGGCCAAGTTTCGGCCATCCCGGCCAAAATCTAAAATTGCCCGCGGCAGGCGCAAAATTTTAATTTTAAGTATGACAGTATCATAAAAAACGCAAAATTTCGGGTTAATTTTCAAAATTTTACATAATTCGTTTCGGCCAACAAGCAAAAGCACACTCGGCCAAACCTCGGCCACAACCCTCATCGTACGGCCACAGACCGGCCATAGGGGGTTGATATGTTCCCTGCTCGATATAGCCATTGATGCTCGCATGCTGTGCAGTGCATGCTTGAAGCGAAGACGCGTCTTATCAGGACACTTCGGTTCTTCAAGAACTTGTCTTGCTTCGCCATCTCGATGCCATGTACTTGGCCTCTCGATGACAGATGTCACTCACCTTAGGTGGATGACAAACATTATGACTGTACATGTCAAAGTCGACCGTACTGACAATACTTGACGACTGTATGTCATTATGACACATGACATGACATGACATGACATGGTATGACATGTATGCCATGTAAGACATGTATGACAGGTATGACATGTATGACACATATGTCATCGGTCATATCCCTGACATGGGTCCTTGGTGAAGGAAGTCAGCCAGCAGGGGTACTTACCAGCTACCACCCAAAACTCAGCTGAAAGCGTTAACGACAACATCAAGACCGACATGCTCAACACGAGGTGTGAACGACTCCCTCAGTTCAACGCGTCCGCTCTCAAGTTCGTTTCGGAAGAGACGCATTGGGACGACTCATTCCCACTACCTTCTGGCGGTGTGATCACTCACACGATGTGGCGCGAGGCCTTACTTTCACACGAGCGCGAAATTCCTACTTTCGTTTCGAAGACCATTTGCCTACTTGGGGAAGGCGAAGTATTTCTAATGCCTTCCCTTGAGACTTATGAAGCAATTGAGGGCTATTCGATCGCGGAGAAAAAGAAGGAACTCACGAGGAAGCTTAGCATCTTCGTTGCTCTCATACGAGATCCTGAACATCCTCCTGCAACAGTCACAACCTTCGACGACTTCGTGAGGGTCTATCGAAGCTTTCAGATTCTCCGAGAAGTCGAAGAGCCTATACAGTAGGGTATCACTTCTACTCGTGCAACTGCCCCACTTACTTCGAGTGCCTAATCTGTACATGTGTTATTGCCTTCGCCCTTTTTAAAGGCAAGTTTAAGGCGCCGGCAGAAGTTCATCTAGAGCTCATTGGGAGGCAGCCACAAGCAGGGAGGCCTCCTAAGCCGGCGTCCGCGCTAAAACGTCAGCCATGCAATGAGAAGCTCACCACGAAGTTGAAGCGCGAGGCGGCCAAGAAAGCGAAGCTGCTCGATGCTGAGGATGAAGAGTTCGATGTTTTATGCTCCCAAGCCATCCCCAAAAGCTTGAAGTGTGAGCTCTGCGATAAGACAACGTATGCTGGCGACATGTTGGTATGTGATGTGTGTAACAAGGGGACACACACGTTTTGCATGCGCCCCAAGCTGAACAAGATTCCTAGTGGAGATTGGATCTGTATGACCTACCTCTATGGCACTTGAGAAACTGTTTTTCTATTCTGCTACGGCTTTTTAGCTAGAAACTTTTCCTAAGACTTGGCATGAAGTATTTTTGCTGTTGACAGTAACTACAACCATAAGGGGTATGTTTTGTTCGGTTTATGTTATGTTAATACCGCCTTTTCAGGTGTGTGTGTAGAGTCGTTAGATATATATGGACGTACCCGATATTCATATGGACTATTTCATACTGTACCTCCACGTGGTGTAAGAAGCATTATCATATGGGTATTGAATATGTAGGGGAGTAGGAGTACAGCTGATAGTTGTTGATAGTTGTTGCATACTGTTAACTGTCACTATAGAATAAAGTATATAGAAAATAGTATAGTATATACTTTCTACTTCTAGTAGTCACACGAGTGTCATATCATGCATGAGCTCATATCCACGATCCGTATGAAGCTATATATCATCTAACGTATATAATAATGTAATATATAATACAATGGCGTCTGCAACTGGAGAAACTTCGGCAGTCAGCGAACGAGAGACCGAAGAGCCAGGGCCCAAGCTACAGAGGACGGGGGAGAGACAGGTGAACTTTCGCGATAGCGGATTACACCCCCCCCGGAGCATCCCAACTGCTAGGGTGCCGTGCATTTCAGGACGACAGGTCATTATTGACGAGCTGTTTACAGGGAAGGAAGTGGTCCCGAGAGTCCCGTACAGGGAGCTCCTCACGAGAAGAACTCTGACCAACGACACATCCCTGTTGAGGTTCCGCACCTTTCCTAGGGGATATGAGCCTCTCCCCTGGAAGGGGACATCAAGGGGAGGAAACGCGGGCCAGACACCTGAGGACGGGGGGGGGAAGCACGCTACCACCACGATCCGCAGGAAATGGAAGTTGAACCGGGACTCGCTGAGCGGGACCCACGGCAGGCGGCGGGACAAGAAGCAGCGCCACCACAGGATCTTCTCCAGGCGGCGCCCTTGCCCACGGGGCTGTTCCCATTGACGACAGAGGTGGTGGAATACATTTCACAGGCACCTGTGCTGCTCAAAGCAGGGCTTCTTTGGACTCACCTTGCAGAAGCAGGGGAGAAGTTACAGGGACAGGTGCACCCTGGACAAACTCCCGCAGCGGGGGCCCTGACCGCACAAGACCTCTTTGAACATCCGGCGGGGGAACCACTGCACACTATCTTCGGCACAGGAGGCGCTCCAGGGGGGCAATATGACTCCCTGTGGAACATGACGGTGCCCCCGGCCATTGACTACAACTGCCTGGCGCACACAGGAGATGGGGACACTCGCAGGTTCCAGCAGCTGCTCCTGGCGGAACTCCAGGAAAGGCTGTGGAACACAGGCCGCTGCCCCGCCAAGGGGGATATCAGCGTCACGTCCCCTTGGCAGGGCACTCTGAGGGCGACATTCACTGACCCGCTTCACGCAGCCATTGCCCTGGTGGACGAACGGTGTGCCCCGGCGGTGCCTCTGGCGCCACCTCCGTGGGGCTATGCCGACCGCTGGAAGCACGGGGCAGTGGGCACCCCCAAAGCCAGTGTCGCCAGGGACGTGCACAGGTGCCCGATGAAGCAGGACAGGGACTCGCTCCCGGCCGACCGCACGGCCATCCTGCAGTCCGTCGGGCTGGTTGGGCAGGGTGTGGCTGAAGTGGCCAACAGCATCTCGGCGGGAGTGGTGCTCGAGGGGGGAGCCCGAAACATTGTCTACATCGGTAAGGGAAGGCCACACTGGGAGGAGGCCAGGGCGACAGCACTGGACGTCGCCATCGTGGTGTTCTCGCGGGCGGAGGAGGCTGACAGGGCACTGCGGCTGGGTCTCCCATATGAGTTCTATGGGCACCCAGTCACAGTGCACAAATACTCCTCCACCGCAGATATCACAAAGTTCCAGGAGTGGGAACTGGAGGTGGTTGCCAGGCCACCGGAGGGCAGACACTGGCACTCTGCAGACAGGGTGGAACAGGTCCTCTCTGCAGCGAAGCGGGAGCTGCGGTCGCAGACAGGCATGGAGGTATTTCCGGTTCCCTCCCCCCCATCAGAAAGGGGGGTGGGGGAACTCATCACTCTCGCCCAACCGCTCCCGGACAGGGACAGCAGGGAGGCCTGCAGGTACTGGGTAACGGTGGAGGCTGCCACATACGAGGCAGTCTCGCATCGCACCAAGGACCGTATGTTCTTCCACATCGGGAACGTAAAGTTTCACATCGCCTGCAGCCCGAGGTCCAGGTGGATGACCCAACGAAGCCCACAGCAGCCCCCGAGACAGAGGCCCAGATACGCGGGAAAGGGGCAGGGCAAAGGAGCCAAGGGCTCCTACTACGGTCAGGTACAGCCGACCCAGTTGTTTGCGCAGGACCAGGGGTACGGCAGGCAGCTGCCACCGGAGCCGCCAGCCGCGCAGGCTCCTCGGGCGGGCGGCGAACTGGCGTCGCTGGCCGCCTCCGTGAAGGCTCTCACCGAGGTGGTAAGCCAGCAGGTGCAAGCCTCGGACAGGCAGATGTCAGCGATCACCCAGCTGTCTGGGCAGGTCACGGGGCTGCTGCAGCACGGGGTCCAGCTGATGCCTCAAGGGGGGCAGAGCTACCTGGGCCAACAGCAACAGCCCCAGCAGCTGCAGCCCCCTCCGGCAGCCCCGCTGCAGCTGCCGCACCAGGTGCCATTGGGGCCGCCACAGGCCCAATATTCGCACCCGGCGCAGGGGCTGTACCCACAGTGGGGCACACAGCTCCAGCAACAGCCGGGTGCCTCCCAGCCCACTGCCCAGCCGAGGCCCCTGGCGGAGGCCCTGGGCAAGGACCCTCGGCAGTATGGGAGGCCCGAGACAGGCCCCGCAATCCCACAGGAGTTTGACAACCCTGACGGCAGGGCGGCATTAAAGCGCCTCGACGAGCTCAGGGCTCAGGTCAGTGATCCCTTGCCAGTTTTGAATGCTTGGCCATCTTGCCAGGATGGTGATCTGATCAATATAATGCAACCCCTCCACAGGCACACAGGATTTGATGCGAGACGATGGGCCGAGACCAGGCACCGGACAAGGGCAGACGGCGATGCAGAATGCAGACAGGCGTGCACACCTAGTGGAGGCACAGCCTGGAGGGGGCACAGGATGACGCCTCCCGGCATACGCTGGCCAGGGAGGCGCAGTGGCAATAGGACATATGATAAATACCTGCAGAACAATAAAACCTATTGCTTATTTGTATTAACAGCCTCTTGTAATCACACCCCCGACCTGATAACAGAGGGTGACCACCCAAGGGAAGGAGAGTTCGAAAAATTTGGCAAAATGCTGCACTTCTTGTCACCGAGTCTCATGCTCCCGGGACACTTTAAACTCGTAATGGACCAGCAGCACACACTACCTATTGCCGCATGCCTCGTAACGATGGGAATCTTGGCTATTACCCACCGCGGGATTAGAATCTTAATAACACGAACGCAACTAACCGGCTCTGCTTCAGGGGGGATTGTGGACTCACACCAAGACCCAGAAGTCTGGGTTTGGAGGAATCAAAGGAAGAACACACCCTGGATGCACAAGAGGGGGAAATGGTATTGGAGAGAGGCGATGGACGGGGGAAGCCTCTTCTATGTCAATAGCACTGCAGGGAGGACCTCCCTCCGCAGGAATTTTGCGGGGAGGAACAGCAACTGTGTTTTTGTTCCGGTCGGCATGCTGCGGAAAGTCAGGAAAGAGCTCGAAGATAGGGACAAAAACAGGAAGTCTCGCAGAGGAGGGGAAGCTACAGATCAACCCTCCACCCCCCCCCTTAGCGGTGGGGGGGGTGAAAAGCGGCCACCCCCAAGGAACCAGACACGGGGCGCGAACCCCCAAGAGGAGGGGGGCCTCTACACGGTGGAGGGACGTATATCAGATGTGCAACTCAGCCGGTACCTTCACACAATTGACCCGGCTCCGCCGGAGGAGATGAACCAGCACAAATTCCTCTCCAAACTTCTGGCCAAGGATGGGATCGATGGCCTGCTCGCGAACGGGAGGTTCGCGTACCAGCCGCTGTGTGACGGAGAGCACTGGAGGGCCCTCTTCTTTGACCAACAGGCCGGGGAAGGGGGGGGCACCCACGTCACCTCTTTGACTCCTACGGACCCAACCCACGGGAAGGAGCGAGGGGGCATGCGGAGCTGCTGGACGCCACCCGAACGTGGGCCGAGAGAAGGACAAGGCAGGGGGTCCCTACCGAAATCACGTGCACCAAACTCCGTACTCAGTACGATGACTTTCAGTGTGGGGTCTGGGTCGCGGTGATGGCGGCAGCATGGTGCGACTGGACGAAATCCCCAGAGAGGTCAACCTGGCCAAGGGCGGCGCACAGAGCCGCTGGGGGCACTGGGAAAACGACAAACAATAGGGTGGCAAAACAACACAGAATCGTCATGCAAATCGCCACCAAGCAGGAGGAACACGCGGAAGGCCAGGCCGGCACCCGGAGCGGGAGCAGTAGAGTACCCGGCAGAAGGGCAGTGCTCAGGCCACTACAACAAGTGACGGGAAGTGGACAGGCGCCAGTTCAGCAGAAGAGACAGCATAGGGCAGGCGCAAAGACCGTACTTGGCAGCTGGGGCAATAGTACACGAGAGTCTAAAAATGAACCAAATCACCACAGCGACAAAGAGAATCAAACACCCCCACCGGATGTGGGGGAGGAAGGCAGGCTGTCCCTGATGACCTGGAATATCAGAGGAAGCGACCACGCGTACTATGACCTCGCCAGGAGTTGCGAGGAGCACCAGCCGGACGTGCTGGTTCTCACAGAAACAAAGGCGGCGGGCCCCATGGGACCAAAAAAACTCCAAGGGCTGGGTTACAGCGCCTGGCACTCAGCGCCGTGCCATGGAATCCAGAGGAGGGGGGCGGATGGTACTTCGTACAGAGGGGGGGTGGTCCTCGCCCTCAGACGCCCCTACGACAGGACGGACGTGCGCGCTAACCGTGAAGTCCCCAGATGCGCGAAAGGGTATCTACAGCACGTAGTTATTACGCTGCCAAGCGGCGTAAAGATGCACGTGCTCGGTGTCTACAACCCTCCCCACCCAGAAGAAGAGGTGGTCAGGACGTGTATCCGTGATTACATAGCCCGAGAGGCCGCAGTGGCTTCCAGAAAGGGGGAGCACATGGTGGTGGGGGGAGACTTCAACGTCGCGGAGATCCCCAGGGAGCAAGACGGGATAGAACAACGTGCATGGAGAGAGATGTCTGACCGGGCGGGCCTTGCAGAGATCAGCTGCCCGCAAGGACCCACGTTTGGGGACCACAAAATCGATGGGTGGTTAGCGTCAGAAGAGCTTCAGCGGATCGCTGACGAACGGCACCCGATCGACACCAGGGCACACAGGCACTGCAGCGACCACCAAGCGGCAGTGGCGGCGGTGCCGCTGTGGAGGCTTCACACGACCACACCGATAGTGGAAGAGCAGGCGAAACCCGACCCGATCACGAAATACCAATTCCCGATCTCCAAAGCCTTGCAACGCTCAATGAAGGCGGCAATAGATTCGGCGCTCCAACCGAGTCTCAGGGAAAATGAATTCAAGACAGTGATCGAAAACGCGGTCGACGCGGCGGAAAGGGGAAGCCCGGACGCCAGGGAAAGAATTGATGAGGCCGGGAAGGCAGTTGATGGGGTCCTTCAGCAAGCCATGCGGGCCGTGGAGATCCCCCTTGAAACCGTCAGGTGCAAGCCCAAGGTCACCAGGGACCCCAACACAGGGGTCAGACTACCAAAAGCTAAATTCAGGAAGCGTGATAAAGCGCTGAAGGCAGCGGCGGTCCTACAGGAGATGCTTGCGATAGAGAGGGCAACAGGGGAAACCCCCAGCGCGGCACTGCTAGAGGAAGCCATGGCGGAACCACGGGACACGGCGCAGGGCAGACCTAACACGTGTGCGGAGCCGGAAGACCCCCACTGGTGGGCGGAGTCTGAGATGCGCAGGTTCAGGCAGGAAGCCAAGTCCGTTATCAAGGACCACAAAGCCGAAACCTGGGAGACATTTGTCCAGAAATTCCGCAGTAACTATTATCGCATGAAAAAGTCAGCCCACAGGTTCGTCTTCAGAGACCGCGACGCACTCCCGAAAGGAAGAACCTTGGGGATATGGGACAGAAACAACAAAATGGCAGTCGGGGCGGTGGCCACCGCGGAGGCCTTTTCGGGGCACATGGCCCACTCGGACCCATATTGCTTCGAACACCCCAGGACGGACCAACTGGACGAAGAGATGCCATGGCTGGCGGCGGAAGCCCCGGATAGCATGAAACCGGGGCAAAGACCGAGGAAGACGGAGCTTGGGAGCAGGCTCACTATTGAACTCTACAGACAAATTGTCAAACGGCTCCCCAACGGGAAGGCGGCCGGCCCGGATGCGGTACCAAATGAAATCCTCAAGGCTATGCCGGAGGAATTCCACGAAGTTCTCTTCTCGCTCATGAGGGCGATGTGGAAAGCGGGGATAACCCCAGGCACTTGGAAGCTTGGCACCTTTGTCTACCTACATAAGAAAGGGGACACCTCTGTGTTTTCCAATTACAGACCCATAGGGCTTCTCCGCACAATTCTCAAGCTTTATACGTCAATAATCACGGATGTTCTATCCACGTTCTGCGAGGTAAACAGTATCCACAGCCAAGAGCAGATGGGTTCTAGGAAACACAGAAGCACGATCAACCAGCTCCTTCGACTGCAGCATGTTATCGAGGACAGCAAACTGTCCCACAGCCAACTGCATGTTCTCTACGTGGACTTCGAGAACGCCTACGGGTCGGTGGAGCATGACAGACTCCAGCACACCATGAAGTACCTGGGGATCCCGGAGGACGCGGTCAGAGTGGTGGCAGACCTCTACGGGGGGGAGGCACACAGGTCACCTTTTAGGATGGCCTCAAAGATAGAGCACCACAGCTCGGAACCCCTCATGGTCAAAAGGGGACTAGTGCAGGGAGACTCGCTGAGCCCCCTACTCTTTATTCTCTATTTGGAACCCCTTCTACGCTGGCTCAAGGCGGGCAACAAGGGGTATCTGCACCGCCTCACGGATTCGGACAAACCAATTCGCACTTCCTCGGCGGCATATGTGGACGGATCTCGCCCTGATCGCGGAGTCGGCAACGCAACTGGCAGTGCAAGTCAGGAAGCTGGAGCTCTACTCCAACTGGAGTGGACTTCGAATCAACAAGGCCAAATGCGGAATCACGGGAACGGACGAAAAAGGGTCTCCGATCCCTGAGGAGACATACGAGGATGTCACCATGCACACCCCCAGGGTAGGCAAGCATGGATTCCCGTACCTCCACCCGGATGACCCATACAAGTACCTTGGGATACAAGTCGCCCTCTCGGGGGACTGGACGGCCCAAAAGCAAGCCTCCTTTCTGCAGGCAAGGGAAAGGATACAGGCGCTCCTCCACTCCCCTCTGACGAGCGGACAGCAGGAGGAGGTCCTCCGCTCGGCAATTATAGGACAGCTTAGATATGCCCTTCCCTTAGGGATTTATTCTACCAAGGAAATCGAGGACCTAGACGCGATTATCGGCGGGGCATACAAGCTCCTTAATGGACTGCCAAGAGGCACCGCTAATTGCTACACGGCACTCCCGAAAACCTCCTACGGGCTTGGACACACACCACTGCTGGCCACGTACGCACAAAGTGTGGCGAGCGCCCTGCAGATGGCCACCGCCACCAGGGAAGACCTTCGAGAAAGGCCGAGAGAGGTGTTCAGGGAAAGTGAGGCCTTTCATGTCAAGCAGACCTCTCAACTTAGTGCCACCACGAGGGGGCTGGTCAGGTATCATTACAACCGCAGACAGGGACAGGTGGACGGTACGGTCAGAACTGGGGAACTCGACAGGTGCTGCACAGCCCGGCAACTTGCGGTGCTACGTGCCTATTCTACGAAAGGTGGGTTTACACACCGTAAGGACCCCTTACGGTGGGTTACCCAACCCTAAGCAATCCGATTATTTCAGCCCCTAAACTGACCCCCTGGTCATGTTCATGGTGGCAGGATGACTTTAGACACTCCCAAGAGGCATCCGCGAAGAATTATATCGGATGTATCCGGGTTTGTTAACCTGAAAACACAAACCCAAACCAGCAAACCAATTATCGCATATAAATCGTATCATATAGCGTAATAAACCGTCATACCATCCTCACTTCGTGTGACATTTTGAGGGTCAAGATGGCCTCGAATGAAAATTTTGACAAGACACTGCAGAAAGAGCAGCTCGAGAACTTGACAACATAGGTCTCCAAATTTCCAAAGGGCCATCGAGAAAGGCCACATATCTACCAATATACAAAATTATGTGGTAACCCACCGTAAGCATATATGGTCGGAACCCGCTACACCCCCCCACTTCGCGAGCGCATTACACACATGAGGCACATCGCATCCATCCATAGTATGCTCCACAGCTTTCATTCAACTCATAAACTGTCTGAAAATCGATAGGTTTGACACCGTAGACCTCATAACGCCACCACTAGAGGCCGCCGAAAATTCCTCTTACGGCGGGTTAACCCACCGTAAGATTAGTAGAATAGGCATACGTGAGCACCAAGTCTTGCTCACAGGATCTGGACCGCTACTGGCGGACCTGATTAACACCCAGCACGGGGTTATCTCCAAACTTGCGAATGCGGTTCGGAAGCCCTTCCCGAGTGCGCTCGAAGGCAGACACAGAACGGTCGTCGACCAGGACACGGGTGAGGAGAGCGTGAAGATCTACTCAGTCAATGACCAGGAGGAGATCCCGCTTAGTCTGACCACGCTGCTGCCTCTGCTCCCTTTCGTGGAGGAGGGGTTTTATGTGGCGAAGGGGGGCACCCGTGCGTGCAGCCTCAGAGAAGCAAAAACAAAAGTCCCCGCCAGGTTTCAAGGGCGCATGCGAACCTTCATGCTCATGCTGTACCCATATATATGCGAAGCGCTTGCTGACAAGCCCAACGACGCGCGATTCTGGGACAACCCGAAGAACCTCACCCTCAAACCCCAGTTTATGCCGTCCAAAGGGACACACAACGCTCTAGGGTTCCAAAGGTTGGCAGAACCCCAGGCGACCGAAGGGGAAGAACTAACCACTTGGGAAGAGGGCTTCCACCCCACTCAACACAAATGGGGCCCGCGATCGCTGTGGCACGCAGGAAGAAGAGGACCCCCCACGACCTCCATGCAAGCCAAAAACGCCTTAAAACAAATGGCGACAGGTTATTGCGCCAAAGACGAAGAAGATCACGAAGACGCCTTTAAATGCCACGATATTGGAGTCAGACCCACCCTGCTTGAGGACCCGGGGGGTAGGGTCATGATAATGGACTCCGTAGGCGTGAGACCCAAGGCGGAAAAATCCCTCTCAGACCTGCGACACGCAGCCAGAGCTGGAGCAAGACTCACCGAGAAGGAGGCGATGGACTGCAGGAGGGCGATGAGGAGAAACCGCTCTGAGGGGTCCCATGCGGACAGCCTCCTGAAGGGGGGAGGAAGAAGAGGAAATGCGCCCCGGGGGGAGGGCACCCCCAGGCACAGGACGGAAGGGGTCTTCTCGGACACCAGAGGCAGGGAGGCGTGGCTTAGCTCCATACAAGTGGAAACCCACAGCCTCTGCACGACGGGCGTGGCCACAGTGTCGATGCACCAGACGAAACTCGCGGATGCCCTCAACGGAACCGAGTTCGAGCAGTCGGAACAATACGAGGCGCAGATGCGCAACACGATGGAAACGGTCCGGGACGAGGGATTTTCCTTTGTCCTGACTTGCGACGGCAGCCACTGGAATGTGCTCCTATTCGGAAAAAATGAGGACACCAGTGTTTCAATCTACCTCTATGACCCAATGGGGGGGGGAGACACGCGCCTACTGACGGCGCTGAGACAGTGGGCAGGACCGCCGGGATGGCCGCCAGTCAACGTAACGGTCTCCAACATGGGGGTCGCACACCAACGGGACGGATACCAATGCGGCGTCTGGGTGTGCTACATGATTGACAAGTGGCAGGAATGGAATAGGTCCACCACAGGAGAGAAGTGGGAGTCCTGGATCGGGCTGCATGGGCCCCCGGTGGGCGGAGAAGCTACGACCTCCAAGGGATACAGGGAAGCCATGAGAGGCCCAATCATGGCGCGCATAGGAGAATTGGAACAACGGGAGCGCCACCACGTGTTCCACGGGGAGGGAGAGACTCATGACCCAATCTCCTTCGAGGAGGTGGATGACGAAATCCAGGAAGAGGCCGGCGCGGGGCCAATGCAAGTCGGGAGGAGCCCGACCAGGCAGACCCAGGCAAACATGGTGCCAAAGACCCCCAGGCACGCCCGGGAGCTCCCGAAGGTCGGTGAGAAAAGGACCAGGCAGACCATACAAAGCCCCCAGGCCACGGTGGAGAGCGAGGAGATCAGACCCAGGCCGAACCCGCCTGCGCAGACGCTCCAGAGGGAAACAAGCCCCCACCAGGTCACAAAGGTTAGCCTGGACGACGGCAGAGGCACGAAATGGAAAGGGACCGCGGCGCAGATCATGATGCTGAGGACATGGGTCCTCGCTCAACTGTCCAAAGGAGATGTCAGGACGGGGGAGTTGTTCCAGCATGCGGCCAAAATCGGATTCCCGAGAGACGCGGTTAGGCTGATGACCACGCACCTCGTAAGCAGTGAACAGGTCGCATGGGCAACGCACCCCCCTGTTAATGACTGCCGGAGCAGGAACAGGTGGTGGAGGATCGACACCATGGAGCTCTCGGTAGGCGCTGGCCCGACGGTTGCCAATGATCCGGAAGTGCTCGAAGAAACGGAGGAGGAACCCCAGGCCGTTGAGGCGTCCGAGAGCACCACAATTCTAGCGGTTAGGACGCACTGGGGAAGCAGGGAATACCTGCTCGGGCCAATTCGCCCACAAGGGGAGGCATGGGTCGAAGATTACACACTGCTGACAGGAGGAATTGCGGGAATGAACCCGAGCCGGGCCGAACGAGAGACCGACACGTTCCACAACAAGGAGCGGGAAGCACAGCAGGCTCGGAGACCCACAGAAAGAGAACCGCTGTCAGGAACTCCCACGAGGCATGCCCACTACTGGCCGGGGGTCACCAAGCTCAACATAGACACTGAACCCTTTAACCCAGACTGGGACGCAGCACCCTCGGGCAAGTGCACGCTCACGACAGAGACAGGCAGGCACCACGTGTTCGCACACGACGAGCGGGGCAAGATGGTAGGCGCCCTCAAAGAGGAGGTACTCGATAGGCTCTACGACAGATATGTGGCCGCGACGGGCACGAACAGCGCAGATCAGACCCATACAAGGGCGGGGGAAGAGCGACGGCGGTCCTTCGAGGAGCGGGAGCCACAGCTGGGCACAGTCCACGGATTCGCCACAGAAGTGGTCCTCCTGCTCAAAAGATATTCCTGCGAGGAGGAGGAGGAAGTCAAGAAAACTGCACTGCAGAATCACTGGACGCTCCCTCCAGAAATTATGCAAGCGCTCCAGGAGGCCTTCGGGATCCAGGCGGAGGTATTCGCGTCGCCGCTCAACGTACACAGCCACACGGCGACATACTGCTCCAAGTTCGACAGGGACAAGATTTTCGGATCCAAAGGGTCTGCATGGGACACCCACTGGGGAGAGCTGGGCGCCTTCGAGTTCAATCCGGAGTACACAGCGGCAGACCTGGACAAAGCGCTTCAGGAGGCCCTGATGTCCACCATGGCGAAAACCCCGGTACTGGGGGTAGGAATTTACCCGGCCTGGACGAGAACACCAGCCAAGGCATACTGCAGGAGATATGGTGATACCAGGATACATGAATTTGGGGTGATCCCAAGAAAAAGCTTTACGTTCCTTCCCCCAGACCACTGGGGAGGCACCACAGTATCAGGCGTCACGAAGAAGGACTACAGCAACTGGGGAGTTAGGATCCTAGTTGTTGCCAACGCAGAGGGATGGCAAAAATTCTGCCCGGACCCAGAAGGGGCAGCGGAACTAGTCGGGAAGGCCCTGCAGCGCAGCACGTACTGCACGGTCCGTAAGTACCACACGATTCGGAACCTCAGGCCGGCCAACCCGAGGGTCCACACCTCGGATGCAGTGTCAGACATGGCGGCGGTTAAAAATGCGATGGAGAACGCTAGTCAACACGACATGATCTTCGACCCTCACCCGATGAGAAAATGGGAAATACCGAGCATGTCGCGCAGACAGGGATGGGGGAACGAAGGGGGTGAGGTCCCCAAGGAAGACCGCACCCCGGAGGCGGCGAGGGCCATGAGACAAACATGGCGCGACAGAGGACTCACCGAGGTCACGATCACGGAGTACCATGCGGCGAACACGGCATGGCCTTTGGACAAGATCAAAGAGGACTCGAGGGCCAGATGGCTAAAGGCAATGGAGCGCACTCCCATGCTCTTCAGCAGACAAGACAGGGACAGGGGACACACGGAAGTAAGGGAGCGGTTCCCCACGTGTCCCATTAAGCACAAAACCGGACGTTCCAGAACCCTAGAGAAAATCAACAAAGCCTGGGATGCAACCTCGTTCCTCTATACGGATGGATCGCGACTGGACCCAGAGGAAGAAGGGGGGTTACATAGAGTGGGGGCGGCCTACTGGGACCCCAGAGGGGATGAAAACCCCAGAACCTGGAGGGGCACGTGGTCGACGGGTGGACACCTCACCATCAACAGAGCGGAACTCCTGGCGATCCACGCGGCACTCAGGGCCAGAGAACGCACAACACCGGGCGAGATAGCAATCTGCACGGACAGCCTCTGCAGTATGTACCAAATCCTCAACATGTTGTCCAGACCCCACACGATGGAGTGCCATAGACACAGGGATTTGCTTGAGGATATACTCTCCCTGGTCGAACAGCATAACAGCCAGGGAACGAAGGTCTCACTCAGGAAGGTCAAAAGCCACACGGGGGTGAAGGGCAACGACAAGGCAGATGAGGCGGCCAAACAGGCAGCAGAAAACCTGGAGGGCACCACCCAAATTGACCCATGGGACAACAGGACCATGTACACGCTCGCGGCCAATGCCCGAGATGGTGAATCGATGAGGCCCCTGCAAGGGGAGGGGGCGGTGGAAAGGTATGTGGCAGAAAGGATTGCACTAAAAGCGACACAGCACAGGTCAGTGAGAAAATGGCTACAGCCCCCGAGCAGCCCGTGGGAAGAATGGGGAACACCCGGCAGGGGAAATCGGGAGGGAGCTCTCTCAGTAGAGGGCTCTATGACGGAGAACCCCACGACCGGCGCCCCAGGGCCAGCCCAAGGCCCCGACCGGGGCCAACAGAACGTGGAAATGGGGACACCAGGGGAGAATCTCCAGGAGCTGATGCTCCTGGAGGAACTCCAGCACGCTCCCTGGAGCCAGGGCGACCCGCCGGTGCGACGGGAGCCGGGCGACCAGGAACAGGTACACCCGCGGGATCAAGTGACCACTCAGGACGAGTGGGACCTACTCTGGGAATTCGATGAGACGCGGGGGCCGCCTCTGGACATGGACGAGAGGGGGGCCATGAACTCGCCGGACAGAGAGATGATGCAAGCGATAGAGGAGGCAGAATGTGAGGACCCAATTGACGGTCTGTGCCGCTCGGTGATGGAGATGGACCTGGGAGAGTCGGAACTCCAGAACCTGACGGACGTCCCACAACAAGCGATAGACGCCTACCAGGAGGCGGCCCCAGCGAGAAGAAGAAAGAGAAACAGGGACCGGGAGGCCATGCACCGGGGAAACGGAGACAGGGCCGCCACAAGCCACGCAGACGCTGCCGCGGTCGAGACACACATGGGAAGAAGAGTGGAGGAGCCCCCGCGGGAAATTCTCCAGGACAAGTCGATACCAGGAATATCCAATCACTTCTGGAAGGTTACTCCACCGACGTTCAGGTCCCTGATTCTAAGATGCCGGTTTGGGGTCCTCATGACGGCTGCCAGAAAGCACCTCATATGGCCGAACAAATATCCGGACCCGGACTGCGCCCTCTGCGGGAGGAGGGACACTCCGGCACACAGGCTGGCTGGATGCAAAGACGAGACCAGCATGAACATGGCCACAGCCAGGCACAACGAAGTGGCAAGGACCCTTTACGAAGCGATCAGGAAGGGTCGAACGGGCGCCAGTCCGATCTGGATCGCGCACCACGCTGGGCTCGACGGGACTAACAGATGTACCCGCCCGATACCGGACTTCGTACTCAAAAGGGGTCAGTGCCGTAGGGACGGAAGGGACCACCCGGGGGCGAAGGACCCCCCAGACGACATACCACACTTTGTGGATATTGTCATGATCAAGGGTGCAGAGGACGTCAGGGACGCCCCCCCAGGCAGGCCGGAAAACACCCACAGGGAGGATGTGGGAGAAATCCACCTCATAGAGGTGGCCTTCACGTGGGACACGCGCTGGTATGTGTCCCTTCACGATAAACTCAACAAGTATGAGCCCCTTATGGAGCTACTCAGATCCAAAGGCTATAAAGTGTTCTTTCACCCGATGGTTTTCGGAACCACGGGGTCGGTATATGAACACAACGCAAGGGCTCTCACGCAACACCTCGGCTTCAACAAGAAGGAAGCGGAGGCCCTCCTCAAGAAAATCAGTAGCATCGCGGTGGAATGGGCTGCCAAGATGTTGATTTCACACAGCAGGTCGGAGAAGGAGAAGGCTCTAAAAAACAGTAAGAAGCCGCCTTGATTGTGCACGTGACTAGGGGCAGGCGTAACAGCTGTGCACCTTCAAATATCACGCTTCCAGTAGGAAGAGTCACATTTTTTCTTTTTCTTTTCTTTTTTCTTTTTTTCATCTAACGTGAAGACACACAATAGAAACGAGGGGAAAATAAGTTTCAAACACCTAAGACCTCTCGGAGAGGGCTCTACCTCTCATATCTTGTACTAAGCTTGTGCAAATATGGTGGCTGGTACTTGGGTGACAAAAAAACCACGGAGTCCTGGTGCGCGCGAACTTCGCCGAATATTACGTGTTATGTTAACGTTTGAGCGGACATCATCAAGGTACACCGGCGGTACTTTAAGTTTGATTAAGCCGGGCTGGTGGCCACGCGAAGTGAACTTCGTTAAGACTCGTGATTGGGTTGTTGATTTGAAAGTAGAGTCCATCTCCAAGAAGTATATATTGGGCCTCATAGAAGGACTAGCACACCAGTGGAGTTTAGCACTCCCTTTTTGCCATGAGTGTTTTAACTGCTTTAGAGTTGCATACCGCCCATATGGAGTGGAGGCAATAGTGGAGTACGATCTTTGGGTTCGAAGCATGGTGCCAGACACCTTCAGCGAGGACTACCCTGTCATTCTCCTCTCTCCACCACTTCAATTTTCTTCTGTAGTAATTGAGGAGATAGAGGAGGAAGAGGAGCTAGAAGTAGAACTGGTAAGAGCATTCTTTACTTGGGTGAATACTTACAGGAGTATTATTGATTTCTTTACGGAAGCATTACTTGCTATGAACTCCCTGTCTATGGAAAATTTCCAGTTTCCTAATTACTAGCTTTCCAGGTGCGTGGGCCTCTAGCGAGCGTTGACAGCAACGTCGCGCCAAAAGTTTTGAAGCGGAAGAGGACGTTCGTCGAGAAGGCGCCCAACCCACGCTTACTCGCGCCAAGGTGAAATATTCCGTTCCGGCATTGCTCGCATGCGTTGAACAAAGCCGTAATTGATTCCTTGCCTGCACAACCCAAGGCAAGACGTACGTATTAGCCGTAAACAGTATGCGTGAAACATATTTGTGTATTCTCGCAGTATCACAGTGTTCGACGTCATGCTCGAGCTACAAGCTCTCCTATATGCCATCAATCTTTGTAGTGTGCAACGGTTCAAAAACCAGACGCGCGTGGCGCCCATGGCGAGCTGGGAGTGGCAATTCTGCTTTGGGGCGGTGTGCAACGCGTTAGGGGCGGCACTTGGCGCTTTCGACCTCCCTCATAACTATAGAGAGGGCACAGGCGTATTCTCGGGATGGGTACTCGACCGCAAGATCCCGGAGTACAAGAAGAGACTCTGGATCTTAGCGAGAGAGATACTACGCATGTTTGACCCTGGCTTTGCCGAGAACGAATGGTACGCCGTTCAGTTTGCCCGCCACGATAGTAGGGTGTGCAAGGGAAAGCTTGTAGAGCTACACACCGATCCCAACGACGCCACCCACGAGTGCATCTTGACGCTAAGAGCGTACACAGGGGCAACACTCCGTTGCCACTACGAGAAAGATACGTTTGCGGACTTCGATCCTTACTTTCACATTGTGCAGTTCGATGGGCGTCTCCCACATGAAGTAGTGGGAGACAATTTCACGGGCGTCCGTTTTAGTTGCATTTGGTACAAATGCTTTGACCCCTTGATCCCGGTACCAACACCCTTGTTTAGAACACCACGCTACGTTGATTGAGTGTAGATATTCTTACCTCTAGGCTTCGATTACAATCGCAACAAACTCATCTCACACCATTTTTTCCCGGTGTCCCCATCCGTGGGGTAATAAGTGTATAGTATCTTGTTGTGCTCATTGTGTGTAGATATCTGCCTTGCACAATTTAAGCAGAGCTTGGCATAGGGCACGCCATTCCAAACAAGTAATACCTCGGCTCCGTGCATACAGAAGTGTGAAGACCGTTCAACACGAGTCATAA
The DNA here is from genome assembly GCA_001247695.2 of Cymbomonas tetramitiformis. Lineage (NCBI taxonomy): Eukaryota > Viridiplantae > Chlorophyta > Pyramimonadophyceae > Pyramimonadales > Pyramimonadaceae > Cymbomonas > Cymbomonas tetramitiformis. The sequence continues at coordinate 25,581 of LGRX02019482.1, read as the reverse complement.
GACAAAATAAAATAGCTGTCTTCCGTAGGAGTTCGGGTGCGGGTAGGTTAGGTTGAAAGTTCTCGAGCCACGACCTTCTAACTTGATATGTTTGAACAGTATCCGGATAGGTAATACGAGAACCCGTTATACGTTCCCTTTCGCAGTCACCGTGTTCCGTGCGAATACCAACTATCGACCCATACCGTGGGGTTAAAGTATCATACTGAATAACTAGATATTTGGCTTCGAAGCGCCATATTGGAGTCTCCGCACGAGCTATGTCTTCCTTTAGAGTATCGTTGTACTGAGTAAGGGTAAGAGCCTTGCAATATACACGAGGTGACGTCTTATTGATGGTCATTTCCGTAAGTGGGTTATAATGATACTTACGAAGGCATATATGATTCGGCTTAAACATGTTACGCAGACACGTTTTCTTAAGTCAAAGCGGGTACTTCGAGGCATGTTTGAAAGAATGGAAGGAGGTGGGGGAAATTTTGGGAAATATCATTCTTGAAAGGCGGAAGAATTTTTGAGACAGATCTCTAAATTAAAATTCAGAATTCAAATTTGTATTCCAGGATTGTCACTTTTCTATTCCAACCAAATTGCACACCCGATGCGATGCGATGCGATGCGATGCGATGCGATGCGATGCGATGCACGACGCGATGCGATGCGATGCGATGCGATGCGATGCGCGACGCGGCGCGATGCACGACGCGATGCGATGCGATGCGATGCGATGCGATGCGATGCGATGCGATGCGATGCGATGCGATGCGATGCGATGTGGGATGCGATGCGATGCGCGACGCGACGCGATGCGACGCGACGCAAATCGCGAACCAAATCGAAATCGCGCGGGGGGTTGTCTCGGGGGTGCGCGCGGGGGTGGCGGAGGGGTTCGATCCGTCCGATGTGACGGACCAACACTTTCGACACCTTTTCGCTTAATATATAATTATAAACCTATATTTATGAGAGTCCCCCACGAGCGGTCCCCCACATATCCCCTTACACGAGTCCCCCACCCTATCCCCACAATTTTCTCCGTCCGATGGTCGCTGATCGACAGTCACAGGTTCGGACGAGTAGCGGTTTATATTCTTATCGCATCGGCTGCCGCTCGCCATCGCTAGTTTTCACAAACACATCCACGACTTAAAATTCGCTTGGCAGTTTTCATCTCAACGACGCTAAAGGGCTTGTTAGATTTATAGATCACCGTGAAATGGTTTCAAGTTATATCCTGCAGCGTTCGCTTCACAAACATATCCACGACTTGAAATTCTTTCGCAGTTTTCATCTCAACGACGCTAAAGGGCTTATCAAATTTATAGATCACCGCGAAATGGATTCCAATGATGGATTGCAGCGCTCGCTTCACAAACATATTCGTCGACTGAAATTGGTTTCAAGGCGTCATTGTCACTATCAAATTTTGGACCAATCGAAAATTCGGGGAAATTGTGAAATATAGCCCGGTGGCAACCATTTGTATTCCTATTTGGCCCCATGGCCCGGTGGCTTTATTTAATATCTGAGTTGGCCCGGTGGCATAAATTTGTATTCCTATTTGGCCCGGTGGCAAATATTTTTATTCTAAAATAGCCGGATGGCTTAAATTTAATTTTGAGATGGCCCATGGCTTTAAACCGCAGCCTGTCGGCACGTCTGACCTGTCTGAGATAGCCCGTTACCTTATCAAAAAATTCCAAGATGACCCGTTTCACATAAAACAATTGTAAGATAGCCCGGTGGCAATAATTTTGATTCGGCCCGTGGCATTAGTATATTATTCCTATTTAGCCCGGGCGCCGTGCGATTTTCCGCCATTGCATGGCATTTAGCTCGATCTTGCAAAGGTGGCGTACCCAGATTTTGGCTGCGCTGAGTGAAGGTGTGCTCTAATAACAACGCCGATCGGATTTGTACTGTCCAGTCACCCACTCCACTCTAGACGTCTTGCTGCTGCTGCTCTCCACGCCCAATAAAGAATATCTTCCTCTTCATGACGACCTCGAATGACGATGATGCTCAACCTGGTGCTCGGCCATCTGTCTCCAGTCCGAGAAACAGCTGCATTCCACCGGGGGCTATTTTGGAATTAAGTTGAAGCCGCCGGGCTATTTTTGAATTAAATTGAAGCCACCGGGCTATTTTGGAATTAAAATGTTGCCACCGGGCTAGTATACAGTTTGACAATAGGGCACCAGGCCACGAAATCAAGGCACCGAGCTATATACGAATTATGAACATTGCCACCGGACCATCTCAAAATTAAATTTAAGCCACCGGGCTATTTTAGAATAAAAATATTTGCCACCGGGCTAAATAGGAATTAAGAAATTATGCCACCGGGCCAAGTAGGAGTAAAAATTGTTGCCACCGGGCTATCTCACAATTTCCCCTTAAAATAATGAGGACATACAGTGGCTTCACCTTATCGTTAACTGTAGGTAGCAATGTGGCCTATGCTATAAAAAACCATCAACACAAAAATTCCCCCAACTAGTGAGGTACAAATGCTATATCTTGATTTTCTTGATGTCTTTGTGCATTTGATTACGTCTCAAGGGATGTTGAACAACATTAGGGGTGGCGAGTGTTCGCGGTCACGTTATGACAGTGACTTAAGTGATACTAGAGGCCTGAAAAATCTGAAATCTTAGGCTTCATTTTGGTAAGTACCGCCTGAGGCTAACGCTGCAAGAGTAGACAACCTTGCAGTCTGCTTAATTACCTCACTTATCAAAACATTTGTATTTCAAACAAATATGTTATGAGTTTCGGGGCTGGTATTTACAAGTGAAGTTCAAATAGAGCAGTCCACGATATTCCTTTCACCCTGCCTACCGATTGGTTACTCTCCCAAATCGTAATTCTTTTCTTCTTACAACGTGCCATCCGCGATGCAACAGCCACTGTGTGCAAGGGGGATCATTCGAAAGACAACAGGCCTTCACAGCTTCAGAAAAGAGGCTGAGAGCCTTGCAAAGAGTCGCAGCCGATGCGTCAGTATCCGCCATAAACTCCAGGGGGAGGCCATGTGCCTTGCATTGGCCCCTGAGGCATCCCTACTTGAGGAAGCCCTTGCGGCAGCCCTTGACTCATGTACGGCTGCATCCCTTGTGGCATCGCCTGAGGCATCCCGGGGTGAAAGCCTTGGGGCACATATCCTGCAGGCATGCCCATATACCCGCCCTGGCTTCTCGCGTAAGGCCCCGCTCCCCTACCGCCCTTGCCACCTCGCCCGCCTCCTTTTCCGCCTCCTTGAGTCCGGTTGCTCACTTGCACGGGCCGGCCGCCGGGTGCAGTCACCTTCGTCGCCTTGGGCTTTCCGTCCGACTCCTCTGCGGTATACTCCACGCTCATCGCCTTCCCGAGGCTACGGAATCCGTTTGCATGGATCACACTTTGATGCACAAAGATGTCTGGGCCGCCGTCTGAGGGGGTGATGAAGCCGAAACCCCGGTCCGCGCTCCACGCTGCCACAATGCCCTTGGAGTACTCCACTCCCCCCCATACCCCTTGCAAGGGACCTCCGCCGGGACCCTTCACCTGCACACGCGAAACAAACGTTTTGGCGGAAAGTCAACCAGTGATGATAGCAGAAACAGCGTCCGAAAAATCCCAGAAGGTGAGCAGTCGCGGCGGGAGCTAACCCTCGAGAACCGGACTCAAGTGGCGTTATCGGTCGACCGCACTCCCTTCTGACGTGGCGTACGTGAACTCGCCTTGGATTTCGAGAACAGTGAGACATTAATTCGACGTAGGACAATTCCAAAAGCAAGAAACGACGAAGTGGCTTGGGAACTGATGCTTTCAGTAGCGGCAGTTAGGCTCATATCGCTGAATGTATCAAGCGCACTCAGAAGGGTGCGAGAGCAAGGTGTGGCTTTGGAAGTTTTTCTCCACGTCTGAAGCAAAAGACGCTCAGACGATCTCCAATACTCCAGCTTCATCACTTTTCAACCGCAACCGAAGAGTTTGACACGTAAGAAAAATATCCACGGGATATTGCAGGAAAAAACGCCAAGCCAACACAAACTCCGTGGGGAAGCTTGTCCAAGCGTTGCGAGGACACGGTACTGAACATCATGACACTTGGTACTAAAAATATCCAATCGTCTCGTGTACTAAAGGGCGGAACCAAGATCTCAGCTTCATGAACAAAGTTTCTTGCCGAAACAACAGCTCGAGTGAAAGGCAACGTGAAAGTCGGACTTACGCTGGAAGCCTTTGAACGCCCATCTTCGCCTATTGTAAGCGTGTACTGAACGGGCTCGGATTCACAAAGACAACGGAAACCCTCCATCTCAATATCACTTTGGTGTACGAAAACATCAGCACCTCCAGCATCGGGCGTAATGAAGCCAAATCCTTTCTGCACGTTCCATAGCTTCACGGCTCCGCTGTGTACCTCAGTTCCCTCGGTTGTTGCAATGGGCTGAACAGCTTCACTTTCTTGAATGGGTTCTACAGTGGCGGATGGCTGTGGCTCTTCCATTATGGCTTACGATTGCATGTCACTCCACAGTCCTGCACGTCCCCGACCAAGAATGGCAAAGCTGAGCTTGTCAGCACTGTTTCGTCTGAACACTGTATTGGGGTGATACTGTAGCGTCCTCCCAGGAGCTTGCACCCCAGTGAGTTGAAACCCGCACCCTCGAACGTGTTAAAAAACCAACACAACCACAACCTCTCCTGCTTGACACTGTTTGACACTCCGCGCCCTGTGAGCAGCAGTGCCGTATCATAACCACATTGATTCGCTAAGGGAAAGCGCGTGCGAAAAAACCACCCCTCAGCAACTCCTGACAACTTGAGAAAAACCCTAGGTAAGATGACCCCAAAGTCTGCAAAAACGAAATTTGACTTTTGGGTGCGGTCTCCAGTTCGCAACAATGCTCTACGATGGACCAAACTTGCTGCATGAAGTGCGTTTCTTCATAATGGACTTAGTGTGTAAGCTGCATGGCGCCATGAAAATGATATCTCACCTCTCACTTCACACGGAAGTTCACCAGCTGTTCCTGAGGCAGAAGCTACCTTTCGCTCTCACGAGTGTAGATAACATGAAGAAATTATCCAAGAAGGCACGAAAGTCTCAATCCGAGTAAATGACATATATAAACTTTTATAACCATGACGAACAAAGAGAATCCTTGTGGCCTGTGGCGAATCGTGATCTCAAAGGGAGTTCATCAGAAAGATGCTGATGACGATGCTAACATTGATGACTTGACCAGCCACGTTGAGACTAATACAACACATAAATAATTGGCAAATATATATATCATATATATATATAACATCCGCATCTAGATGGTGACACAGTGTCATGCCTAGGGATAGAAGTATCGCACCCATTACCGATTGTATTTGTGACACATGCGCCTATCATCCGTCGACGCGATCGTCAGCGGATGTGATCGGGATGACGTGATGCTGACGCTGGCTTGCGACGAACGAATTACAATTGACCCTGAGCGCAGCGCGGACCGTGGTGCGTGTCTCCGTGGGTGCAAGTCGAGTGACGAGACACACTGGTGTGTCCCACAGGTAGGGAGGTTGCGTCACCCTTGTTGCACACCCCGATATACAATGTCAATAATACAGGAATATTCGAATTTATATATCAGAGGTCCTTGATATAAATATTCCTCTCAACACGTTTCGATTGAAAAGCTCTCCCAAAAGCCAAAACCGAATTGAGAATCGGAAAACAATCCTCTCACCTCTATTTATAGGATAGTAGGAAGATATCATGTATAAAATCATGGTGATATCTCAGGAACAAGGAAGACAAGTAGACAACTAAAGAATGCATTTCTATCATTACCAATAACAAGTTGACAACTAGACATCTGATATTTCATGATTTCAGATTTGCTATAAACATGTTGCCCAGAAAGAATGCATTTCTATCAAATCATTACGAATAACAAGGTACAACCAGTGTCCACAAAATCCCTCGTGTTCTTAAGGGTAGGGTACTGTGAGTTTTCGACCAATTTAATTTCATAGCATTTTCCATATTTAGTAGATTTTAAAGTCTATTTAACTTGTAAAATCGCAGGGCGCAGTATAACCTATACAGTAGAGCGATACCCCACCATAATCTACGGCAAGTTTGGGGTCATATAAATCATTTTAAAAGATCGAGAAAAGATTCTAGCGATCAAACTTTTAGTTATTCAAAATCTGGCGCTAGATATGCAAAGTTAGAAGTAGCTGGCGCCAGGTTTTGAATAACTAAATGTTTGATCGCTAGAATCTTTTCTTGATTTTTTAAATTGTTTATAAGACGCCAAACTAGCCGTAGATTTAAGATTATGGTGGGGCATCGGTCTATAGGTTATACTGCGCCCTGCGATTTTACAAGTTAAATAGACTTTAAAATCTACAGTACCAAATATGGAAAATGCTACGAAATTAAATTGGTCGAAAACTGAGAGTTTTCTGATCTGTGACAGGTGACTGGAAGTATGACAGTCACCGGGAACCGATCTGAAAACTGAGGTTTTCTAATCGGTCGGAGGCCATCAGAGCCGTCTCAGTAACTGAGAAGGCTTCTTGCCGTGTTCTGATTAACTGTGTGGAAGTGTCTCGCTGCGCGTTCCGTAGTGAGAATTTATTCGGTGATTACGTAGCGTAGTTGAGAATTTATCTTTGATTCAGTGCGTAGAATGGAGTGGTACACGGACGCTGAGAAATGCCAGCTCAAGATTACGGAGTTGGAGGCGTGACAGAAAGGGAGAACTGAGGGTATATATATAAGGTATATATATGCACGATATGCCACAGAAAACACAGTGCCGGGTGCTCGGAAACGGAATAGCATAAACTGGTAAGACATACAGACGGATTGTCTAACTAGAGAAGGCTAAAGTGACGGAGACACGGTCACGTGTGACACATGCCACACACAGTGAGGGGTGACGCAAGGAGAAGCAGGCCCCCATACAGTGGGGGGGAAATCGGCTTCCCCGTGACACCACCTCACCCCGAAGGTGTGAGTGGCAATCCCAGAGCAAGCAAACCCTAAAACCTAAACCCAATGTTACTTTATGTCAGAGTTCAACAAAGGGCCCATTGCGGCCAGCTTACAGCTAGCAAGATGCGGGTAAACTCTGCGCGAAGCTAATTGTGGCTAAGGTTAAAGCTAGTTGGTTGCAGTCGGTTGCGATGTGATCGTGCTCTCACTGAGTGGTGGCGGCGGTGTTCTCGAAGATGTCGAGGGGCATCCAGGCGACGAATTAACCAACCCCTGTGCGGTGCCAGAGCCAAAAATAGCCTGGCACCACCAGAGCGAATGCGTCGATGAGAAGGGGTTGGGGAGGTGGAAGGTGAAAAATGCGGTAAGGGGGCGCGATTGAGCGCATTGGTAATGGCTCGAAAGGAACGATGGTGAGGGGCGAAGTGGGCGTGGCAACATCACCACACACCACTAGATGGTGAACAGGTGGGGCGCAAGGCGAGGGCGAAGGGAGTGGAGGGACGAAGTCGAAGGAGTCAAAGCACTCGTTGTTGATGGCGAACGCGATGGACTCGAGTTTGGTGCTTGGCGCGTAAGCACCACCAAGCACCACCAGACCACAACCAAAGGGGAGATGTTCTCGTCGAAGCGAGTCCAGGGCAGACCGAACCGCGGCCATACGCGCACGTTGGTGCAGCGAGGCCATGATCCCCGCGGCTGTAAAATCTGGAAGGCGCTTTGATAGGGTTTCGAGGCCTAAACCCTAAAGGTAACTTTTCGAAAAATTAACCAAATCAAGCGATGGAGAAGTCAAATTGGGCCAGTTTTCGACGGGGAACACGGTGGTCACGTCAAAAATGCCGTAAGGTAAGGCAGTTTTCCGGCAGCAGAGGCGCTGCTGGCCAGAGCGTTGAAGGACGCCAAAGGAAGTAGCCTGCCAAGGTGAAGGAATAAGAGGGAAAGAGGGAATTTCGGCCGAGGGAAAACGTAGGAAACCTTTCTCGTTGACGGTAGGCAGCCCACGTGTTGATTTAAGGAAATTCGGTTGCGGTGAATGGCGCCGTAACCGTAAGGGACTTGGAAGGAAATAACCGGCCAAGGTGAAGGAATAAGAGGGAAAGAGGGAATTTTGGCCGAGGGAAAACGTAGGAAACCTTTCTCGCTGACGGTAGGCAGCCCACGTGTTGATTTAAGGAAATTCGGTTGCGGTGAATGGCGCCGTAACCGTAAGGTACCTTTGAGGGAACTTTAGAATTGGCAAAGAGCCAAAGCGAGCTGATGCCTACCGAAACACCACTTAGCGTGAAGTGGGTCGATAACCTGGCAGAAAGGGAGAACTGAGGGTATATATATAAGGTATATATATGCACGATATGCCACAGAAAACACAGTGCCGGGTGCTCGGAAACGGAATAGCATAAACTGGGAAGACATACGGACTGACTGTCTAACTAGAGCAGGCTAAAGTGACGGAGACACGGTCACGTGTGACACATGCCACACACAGTGAGGGGTGACGCAAGGAGAAGCAGGCCCCCATACAGTGGGGGGGAAATCGGCTTCCCCGTGAAGGCGCGACCTCAACGATATGCGGCAGCGATTGTGGCTTTTGGTGACGGAGAGAAGCTTACGCCTGAGCAGGAGAAGCTGATGGTCCAAATGGATCGTTTTACCAATCGGTTGGCGCAATTGTTGGGGGACGCGACTCAAGCGACTGGAAAGCGTGGGCGCCCTTGGGAAATGCCTGTGGAGAACTTTCCAGGGTCTGGTCGTGTGGAGCTGACCAGGGCCACGAACGAGAAGGACAAGGACAAGGGGTTGCGCAAGCAGTACGCCGAGGTCCAGCACCACTACGTCGCTCACGTCACGACGGTGGCAGCGGTGAAGGACGTTCAGCAAATGGTGGTGGGTTTGGAGCTGCCTGATTACGCGATTAGTGTCAGATATATTGTCGGGTGTATATATCGGATAACGGAGAATAAACCCTGTGTTAAGGGTTTCGATATCAGAACGGTAAAAGTCTCAGATTGATAAAAGAGATACACATAAATACTAACGGGTGTTTCCCGTCTACTGGTGACGGTCACCCAGCCTACTATAGGAAGTGACAGGTGACAGTCTTTACTGTCGGTGTGTCACATCCAGCACACCACCTAGGGTGGTGACCGGAGCTAGTAGTGAACGAAGCAAACAAACTCCCTACTCAACTTCAGGAGGAAACTGTAGCACAACTGGGGGCCTGTACTCTTGGTCAGGGCGGTCCCAGGTCACAGCAAGATTGTCAGATACTGCTGTTACTTTGCTAAAACCCTAAACACAGCTCAAACTCAGAGAGCCCTTCTGCACATCTAGGAGGCTACACTACAGCTAACTCCCAGGCAGGCACGGCGTGACTAATTCTAGCCACTAGTGGTCTTCGGAGCTGTCTGCCCGGCTCGGAGCAGCGTGACTGTGAAGCAGTTGCCGGCCCCCGGGGCCGGTGATGAATCATTCGTAGAAGGAATTGACGGATTCTCGATCACGGGAGGCTGCACCGTACCAGGGTGCTGCCAAGTGCCGCCCGACGGTGGAGCCTCGTCATCTGAAGATGAAGCCGGCGACAGCGGAGGGCCGTCCACAAACAACTCGGCAGGCGGCGGCGGCCCGGGATGCCACGGCATCGGAGCCATGTAGAGTCCCTGCCGTCTCTGCTCCCGCCGTTGGCGACGAGGCGGAATGGCACATGGCATGTCTGGAATCATGTCAGCTGGCGAAGCCTCCGCAGCCGGGACTGCCGAGCCAGTGGACGTAGCACCACCGACCGGTGGACCCGTGCATGTGCGCGCACCGGCACCACCGACACCGGCAACGGCGTGCGGCGCGGCGGTGGCACAAATCATAAAGAGCGCGCACACCAAGGAGGAAGTGAGGAGAGACCTCGCGAACCTCGGAACGCCGTAGGTTCCCGCAGCCGTACCGTGGCCGCGGCGGTGCCACCGAGGCACCCTTGTCGTCATCGCCGCACGCGGCGTAAGCCGCGGGCTCGTAGTCGATCACGCGCTCCGGCGTCTCAACCGCGGAGAGCAAATTCATGCTCGCGGCCGGCTCGTCGGGCGCCCCCAACGCAATTCCCGTACTCTCAATGAAATCGGCAAACGTGCGGGTGACGGGAGGGCAGAAGGGGTTCGGCGGACCGGTCCATTCCTCTTCGGACTCAACCGACGCGGGCGGGGAGTGCGCGGCCGGCTCCGACACCACCGGCAAGTCGGCAGTGAAGGTGTTGACGTTGAACGTGGAAGCTCCAGCCGCGTGTGCCATCTCAGAGAATTCGGCGACAGCGGACACGAGGACCTCACCGTCCTCCTCGCAGAACGAGCACGCGCCGAAAGATCGGTGAAGACCTCCGGCTTCCCGCCCGCAAGCATGCAGAGGGCGTCGAATTCCACGGGGTCGCCGTGGTCGATGGCGTGCTGGAACTTCGCGGCCAGCACGGAGTTCTCGGCCTCCTCGGCGAAGGCGAACGCCGAGCGAGAGCCCGGCCCTGCCCCCGTTCGGGCAGACCCGGTGCCAATGCCTCGCTTTCCCCTTAGCACACACCTGATTTTGGCAGTACGGGATTGTCGCACCGCTCTCGCGGTGGAAGGCCACCTTCCGTGAGACGGACTGAGACCAATTCCCCCCTTTGGGGAGGGGCGAGGCTGCGAAACGGGTCTTGACCCGGCGGTCCGGTTTGTCCGCGCGAGGGGTAAACCCCCGCGGAGACGGTTCGGACTCGGCGGCGACGAGGAAGGTGGCCAATTGTCTCTTCAAGTCGAGTACCATGGTCCGTAAGTCCTCGATCTCACCCGCCGCACCCGACCCATCAACGCCCTTCTCCATGAAGTGCGTGCCGTGGGAGTACCGGTGTGCGGATGCGGTGGCGGTGCCCGCCCGCACGTGCTCGCCGTAGCACTCCCGCACCCACTGCTGAATGGTGAGTAGGTCGTGGGCGGCTCGCTGGTCGTGAAGGAGCAAACGGGACACCACCGGTTGGTAGAAGGTGGCGTCGAGGGCTTTGATGAAAAGGGACTTCACGTCCTCGTCCTGGAGCGTCGATCTCGCCCTCGCTGCCTTGAGCGCGGCGTTGAAGTCCTCAATGGGTCCATGAGGGTCCACGCCCGCAGCGATGCGGACGGCAAACATGTCCGCTTGCCCCTGGAAGGGGTCCCCAACCGGGATCATCCGACGGGCGAACTCGAGCAGGACACGCTTACCGTCTGCTGGGAAGCTGGCGTGGGAGGAGTCCAACCAGTCCGCTGCGGGCGACGAGGGGTCGATCAGCAGCTCGATCGTGGAGAACAACAAATTGTTGGCCTCCACGCGGACGGCCAAAGTAGCGTCGTCCAGCGTGAAGAGCGGGAGGAAACCGGTGTCCTCAGTGACGAATGCCGCCTGCAGTGCAGAGACCATCCTCGTGAAGATGGCCGCCGCGTGGGGCTCCGCACCGGAAAATCTACCCTCCTTGCCGTCGAACAACTTGCGTTGGACGTGCTTCGCCACCTTCATGTCGAAGTGCTCCCGCTGTAGTGTGCGTACCGATGCCAAAAATGCGGCCCCCGCCGAATTAGCGGCCGGCTGCGCCGCTGGCGTGGTCGCGGGCGTGTTGGCATGCCTGGCAGCAACGGAGTCAAAAATTGTGCTTAATGTGCGGCGGCGATGCGCCATGCTAGCCGTCGATCTAGTAGAAGCAACCATGATGAAGAAGACTACAGGGGTGGAGTGAGGCAAGAAGACGTGGAAAAAAATTTGCGGTAGTCTTGGGCGGCCAAGAAATGTGGTGGGTCGTCGATACGGCTGCCGTGACAGAGCAGAAATTCTGAGAAGTCGTGTGGTAGATGGCGGCCGATACGAAACGGTGTGGTGACCAACCAGGATGCGTAAACCAACCCAACGTTAAATCCCGTAGAAAAGATGTCCTCAAAGGCCTACAGCTAGTCGTAAATCAACCCACAAAACTTAGGCCATACCCGCGACTGCCGGCACTTCCACGCGCGGAGCGCCTCACTCCATCCCAAGCGCCTGGCTTTAGCCAATCATACTGGCGGCGTCGCAGTGGCTAAATAAAACGTAAGTGGGGCCAAACCTGTCAGATATATTGTCGGGTGTATATATCGGATATGTAACGGAGAATAAACCCTGTGTTAAGGGTTTCGATATCAGAACGGTAAAAGTCTCAGATTGATAAAAGAGATACACATAAATACTAACGGGTGTTTCCCGTCTACTGGTGACGGTCACCCAGCCTACTATAGGAAGTGACAGGTGACAGTCTTTACTGTCGGTGTGTCACATCCAGCAATTAGGGCCCTTGAGCGTGTGGTGGACCTGGCTGAGAAGGGCAAGGAGCGAGCACGAGCTCGTGCCAAAATGTTGGCGATGGTCAGCGACAAGGGGCCTGAGTTGGGTTGGCCGATGTGCGAGAAGTTGGAGTTACGTTCATATGTTGACAACGAGGAGGAAGACACGGCGATGCGAAAAGCCGAGAAGTTGGTGAAGGCGGAGAAGCAGGTGGCTGCTGCTGCAGCGAAACAGCGCGACCAGCCGAGGGGGATTCCGACAGGGGAACGTTTTTCTTGTGAGCATCCTGGTGTGGATGTACCCTCCCCTCCTGTGCCCCAAGGGGGTGTGGGGATCCCGTGTTGGAATTGCCGCCAATGGGGGCACCACCAGAACGAATGTACCCTGCCTCGCCAGAGCTGTGCTGTGCTGGTCGTGGCCGTGGACGTGATGGATTTTGACTGTGTGGCCATGAGTGCCGTTGGCCATGAGTGCCGTTGCCGTACGTCGGCGTGTGTTCACAATGAACTTTGGTATGTGCGGAATCGGCCAGACGTAGGAACGGACTTGAAAAACCCTAATTTGTATGGCGTGATGCCGTTGTAAGCGAGCACGAGTCTCGTGTGGTGTGAATTGTGCAAGTAATCGTTTGAGTGCTTTTGCGGGTGTTCAATTGTGCCTTCGTTGATGCGTAGATGCTTTCTTGGGGCGATGTGTCTCGTGGACACGTAGTGGCGTCGTTGCCGCGATTACGAGTCTTGATGTTTTGACGGAGTGTCGTTGTGGGTGCTTGACTCCGATTGTTTTTGCTGTGTTGTCTTGATGTTGTCGGTAGATTTTGCAGGTTTGGGCTTCTTGTTTCGGCAGGCAGCAGGGCAGTCTTGCTGAGTTGCGATGCTGGTTGTGTTTCTTTGCCCCTTTTCCGCACTGCTTTGTGGTGATCTTTGGGCTTGCAGCGGCCGAGTTTCCATTACAAATGTGTCATTTGTCGGCTCTGTAGCCGTAACCGATTAGAAAACTGAGAGTTTTCTGATCTGTGACAGGTGACTGGAAGTATGCCAGTCACCGGGAACCGATTAGAAAACTGAGGTTTTCTAATCGGTCGGAGGCCATACGAGCCGTCTCAGTGACTGAGAAGGCTTCTTGCCGTGTTTTGATTAACTGTGTGGAAGTCCCGCCCCCCGCCCTTGAGCAGGTTGCACCGTGGCAGCGGTGATCGGAGTGCACTAGCAGCAACTGGATGGAAGATTGTTTTTGGCCCGCAGAAGGGCAGTCGGGTCTTTGTTAGGCTCCGTAGAGAGTAGGCCGCGGCATTGCACCTATGCGATACTGACTGTTTTGGCAGAGGCTAGCAACAGTTATCCCTCATGGGGGCCTGCGAAGGACCCTCAGGCTAGTTCCTGCTTTAAGTGTTGTGCAGTAAACTTAGCTGGGTGTTGGTGCATCGCCAACATACCTGACTTGCGATGAGCAGGTACCCTGTAGCTTTGGAGGGTTTCAGCCCCAGCTAAGTATTTGAACCGTAGCCTAACTCTGAGTGAGAGAGCCGGATATTTTATGTCTCGTGGTGTCGGGAGTGTGGGTACCCCTTGGGATAGCATCCGTGAGAGGTGGGACCTTGTGGGTACCGATTTGGGCTAGGGTAGTAGTCGTATGTCATTATAATTTCCACACGCAGTGCAGCGGCCGAGTTTCCATTACAAATGTGTCATTTGTCGGCTCTGTAGCCGATTAGAAAACTCACAGACCTCTGCTCCTTATGATTTGGAACCGGGCCAAATTACCTTACTTACTTACTTAATCAGCAGCAAAGCGCGAATCCCAACGGGCGACACAGACGAACTTCCGATCTCACGATCGCCAGACGCTAACGATGACAGTGCCACTTCAGTCGCGCACATTTATCGCAACGCCACCCACGCGTCATCGCATGGCATGTTGGGACGCAAAAAACGAAGCACTGTCGCGCAGATGATCTTACGGTCAGATGGCCTAGTGGAGATCTCTTTTTGAGATCGATCCGCCTAGTACCCTACTAGCTAGCTAGCTAGCAACCACCAGCCAACGACTACCTACTGTTATTGGTAATTATAGAAATGCATTCTTCCTGGGTAAGATGTTAGCAGAACATGAAATCAACGACTACCTACTGTGTCACCACTAACCGTCGATCTCTTTGCAATGTATACTGTGTTAGACCATACTTAAGGGATGTCAACATTTGCTTAGCTACCACCAGCCCTTGGATGTTAAATGTCGACACTGATAACAACTAGACATCTGATCTCGAACTGTGAGGAACTTCGATAGAGAGGCCAACCGAAAAATCGATGTCTTCCGATCGTGAATTTTAGGGTATCAAAATGACCGTTAGATCAGTCCGATCACGGATAGATATAATACCCGTGTGTGATTCCGAGGGGAAGATCGTTTTTTAGTGATTTCTACCTCTTTTTTGACCCCTTTTTAGGGGATTCTGCACAGTGTGTCCCCTTTTCGCAGCCCCGGAATTTTGCTTTTTACACTGTTAACGTTGCGAGTTGCAGTTTTTTTCATTTTCGATTCGATTTGGTCGACAAATGAATTTCAATGGAAATCCGAGCTCGATTCAGAAAATTTGCATCCTCGCAAACGATTACTCGTGCCATCGGAAGGGTTCCTCGTCTCTGATTGGGTAATCGAAAATCGGAAGCCGCCAGAGTTCTCGATTTCACGGAGGACCGCCGAAACTCGAGAGCTCAGCCGTTCGCTGTCAGCGCAAGCGAACGTTGCCGCAGGCTCCGGAAAAAAACTTTCCGCAGTATGTATGCCTTACAGGCGTGCTTCATTGTGACGCATCTTTTAATCTTTTTACATATGCCGATATCAAATCCCGGCAATCGGCTCCGAGGAGTGGCCTCACCGTAACAAAGAAATGCGTCGCCCGTCAGCCATCGTGATGCGCGGCCAAGCCCAAAATCACATTACAGACCTCCCGCGGCACGAATTTCTTGTAACAGGTTCGCCGGCGTTTATTATGCAGTTTTTTACTACCGGGATGCTCGGATGGTAGATATATAGTCCGGCCGATTCGCCATGCTAGCGGTGGCTCGAGTGGAAGCAACCATGATGAAAAGGACTGAAGGGGCGGAGTGAGGCAATGGAACGTGAGAGATGTGGCAGTCGTGGGCGGCCAAGAAACGCGCGGGTCGCCGATACAGCAGCCGTGAGAGATCAAATAATCCCGGGAAGTCGTGTGGAGTAGGCGGCCGACACGCAACGGTGTGGGACCCAACCAGAAAACGTAAACCAGTCCAACGTTAAATCCCGTAAGAAAATTCCCTCCAAGCGCTGCGGCGTGCCGTAAATCAACCCACGAAATTTAGGCCATACCCGTGACTGCCGGCACTCTCACGCGCGGAGCGCCTCACTCCATCCCAGGCGTCCGAGCTTAGCCACTCATAGTGGCAATCCCGCAGTGGCTAAATAAAGCGCAAGTGGGGCCAAACCTGGCAGATATATATCCCGGCAGTAATATATATCTAGCTAGAGAGACAAACCCTGAGTGAAGGGTTACGATATCAGAACGGTAAAGTGTACTTGCTAAAAGGAGAGATAACATAAATACCTAACGGGTGTTTCCCGTCTACTGGTGACGGTCATCCAGCCTACTATAGGAAGTGACATGTGACAGTTTCGGGTGTCACAGTGTCAAATCCAGCATCGGAGCCCAACAGGCTATATTTATCGATTATCGCCGGGTCTGGTTGAATCCATAAGAACCGACCGTCCCCGCTCTATCCATCCATAATTTCTCGACATTAAGATTCAAAGCATGATCTTCGAACGCGACTAGCTGCTGGTAATGTCGTAACCCGGATCCGGAAACGCGATGACGGAAATCGCCACGTGAATTGATGGGCGCGTCGGGAGATTATTTCACACGTGACACAACAGAAAGTCACCATCTGGCGGGAAGTTTAGGAAGGCTAACATAAGGCGGTAATCGCTTATGAACATCCCTGTTGATGATTAGCGTTCTATCTTTGTATAGGTTGTCACCTTTGCCGGCATTCACATTGTTGCGTGAACCATATATAGGCTTATATATGAGGCCGCCTAATAAACATAGTGTTGGGGTTTCGGGTCGCGGATACCACCGGAGTATGGTTCTTCCCGGCTTGGCGTACTGTTTCGAGTGGAAGCATAATGCGAACTGTGAACCATACACGATTTATGTCGTAGCCGATCAGCTACTTTTACGTAGTTTGGTAAAATAGTATAAGACTCGTATTGAGCTGTATGTGTAATATATTCATGATATTATTTTGGGGGATTTTGCTGTTATCATTGTACGTTTCTCGCTTGCGTTGTGGTTTGTGATAATAATGCGACTCTATGAAAGAATTACTCGATTTTCGCGACAGTAACCATCCTGAAGTCAATTATGCCGCAATACAGACAAAAATTCCTAACTATTACTCAGATTACTCAATTTTCGCGACCGTAACCATCCTGAAGTCAATTATGTCGCGATAAAGACAAAAACACCTAACTATTACTCAAATTGGTCGCAAAATGGTATCAAGGAATATGCCTGCGACACGACAAAAAGTACCAATGGTGCGACAAAAACTATCCGCCACCCAGGGGCACACAACCTTTGAAGCCTTGATGAGGCTGATCAGGGCATTTCGGCCGGTGTCAGATTCCGTGCCCACCAGCAGCATCGCAGTTTATCGAGTCAGGACTAACAGAGCATCAGGAGAGCTTGCTGACACGAAAGTGCATGGCGGAGAAGGTGATGCCGCCGTGGATGATGGTGCTTAGGGAGGAGGGGGGGGGATTTCTTTTGGAGGGAAGCTCCCAACTTTTGGACAAGAGTTGTCTCCCCCCTAGCAGCAAAGCTTGACCTAGGGGGCTTCCCTCCCCCCTGGCACTTTCCCGCTTCAGCATGGTTTGTATCGAAATCCTGGATAAAAAAACATAACCTACAGAGCTATATCTCAAGAGCAAAAATATGGACACCACATAGATCATCACAGAATGTGTTGGATGGGTGGAAAGCTCTCGATATCATAAACACGTATACGCCGCCATACGCGGTGTTCGGACTCAAGCAACATGCCCTTCCACAGTGTGCCACCAGTCATACCACAGCTATCACCGGCACACACGGGCATGCTGCAAATACAAAATCGAGATAATTTAACTGCATCAAAGATATTTTGACACAGTATTCAATATAATGCAATATAGTCGACGGTTAAACATCATGATGTTACAACGAGATGCTGACTTTGTTGCTTGAGCAATTGGTGGATTTGCAGTCTGAGACCAAATGCACATATCAAAACGGCCCGGAGGATTGGTGGAACAAAAACAATCATCAACTAACCTCAGATTTAAAGTGGTCGTCTACATGCATGGAGCCCCATAGATCTAGGCACTACAGTAAAGACACCACAATGAGAGAGCCTCTGTGAGGTGAATAAACAGTTTACTTTAGGATGCTCACATTGTTGGTGCTTAGCGCCCAAAATAGGTTCAGTGTCTCCGCCCTAATTTTGGAATCGAAGGCATCTCTATAGCACCATGGCATCAGAAACAAAGGTATGGGGACTGATTGATTGTTGGAGATTGTAGGAAAGCCGGCCTATTATGGGATTGTGCGCAATCGCTGTCCTCTTCTAGACCATCCTTCTCCTCCACCCGGTATCTTCTTGGCCTTGCCTTTCCTTGCAGCAACCGTTGAATCATCTTCTCTTGTGCCTCCATGGTTTGCGTCAGCGTGTCATGCCTGCTATTATTCTGAGCCCTCTCTCGCCTGCCAATGCCATTGCAACCGATTGGGCACTAAGTTGCACTAGGTGTGCAACCCTCAAGTGGCAACAAAGTTAGTGCACGCACTGATCCACAAATGCGCTTCTAGATCACCTGCGTCTACTTCCATCAACAGTTGCATCGCCATGGAAATCCCTCTACGATTGGAAATCCTCTAATGTGCTACTATGCCACCTTCATTTCCATTAGTCCGGTCCCTGCTATCAACGCCAACTTTCCCAGCCCAGCACATGGATCCATGGCCGTCAGCGATGCAACACTTGATGGGTGCATGCGAAGCGCTGGAGGCGTTGATAGGGAAGGGCCTCAGTGCACTAGCCTCCACACTCTTAGAGGCCTGCCAGTCTGAGCCGGCACGCCTGGGGACGCCTGGGCACACCTCAATTCCTCTACGAGGTACCCCACAAACTTTTGCAGCTCCTCGATCTCCTCGAAGATGCTCGCACTGCCGCTTAGCATAGGGGCCTCCCTTATGAGAGGGTCTTCACTCCCTTCGACAGTCTGCACTTCCCCGAAGGGCGATCAACCCACCTACTTGTCCGATTACTAAACAGACCCGCTTGCTCCATCGACAATGTGATCAGCGATTTCCTCTCCGCGACCAAATAAGAAACGGTCACTATGCCATGGAGGGGGTCTTTGGGCACGGGCTATGCAATCTCCTCTGCGAATAGAATATGACATGGAGAGACCGCATGAATACGGTATAATCCTGCGTCCGAGGAGAAATTTTCAAGGAAGTTCAAGGAGTTCTGGCAAGTTCACATGCCACTCAACTTTCGGGGTGGAGGGATAAATCAATGCTCAGATTGATTTAACAGAGTAAACTCTGTTAAGCTCCATGAAAAGCGATAGAACTGTACATAGCAACATACTCGATACAGGTGACAGCAGATGTAACATAGAATTAGGTGGCGTCTGTGTGCATTGGTCACCATATTACTCTCCCATCGGCTCAGTTCCTCCGCCTAATCAAAAATCAAATTCCAATTCGAGTTTATGTTTCTCAAAACCTTTTGAGAAAGTGCTCAATTATGAATGCGTCTGACTCGCCGGTAAGAAAATGATCACGACAATCAGTCGTTCGATGCGTTGTATTGAACATGAAATGTCTTAAAGTTCAATATTGACAGGGGACAGGGTTTTGGGGGTCCACCACTGGTGAAACTTGCTTATTCTCCGGGTCGTAATGAGGGGGGCTTAGAGTTAAGGGTAATGGGGGGGGTTGGGCGGCAAAGCCATCTAAACGACGTGATCCGATCCATGCGCGCGAACCCGCCAGTCCTATGCGCTGCGTGCACTTTGGCTTGTCAAAGGACGCTAACATATTCCGGGAGGAACTCGATAGACGGGCGATGTATATGAACATGAGTTTCCACGAATTTCTCAGGAAAATCGATAGGTTTAGACAGCTCAGACTCCCTAGAACTTTCTGAAGTCTCTCAACTTTCTCAGGCGTATTTCGAAATTGAGAAAAATCATAGGTAGAGGAAAATATTCTTCAGAAACATGAAGATGCGGGCATTAAGGAGACCAGGCAGACGTTGAGAAGATGGTGCGCAGATGACGTGGACATGAAGGCGGTGATTTGTGGTCGTTGAAATAGAAATCATTCTTGTACAAGGGTGCGCTTCGGATGCGCTGGCATGCCATGCGGGCGCGCCTGACCCTTCCCAGAGCACAGATGCCCCACCAGCGCTGGTGGGCAAGGAAACTCCAGGTGGCCCACTAGCTAAATGGTGCGCCGTCTGCGTAGCTAGCAGCGCCGACCTCATCGACATTTTCTGCGTTAGGTTCTGTCTTTGAGGCGTAACACTTCTCTCTCCTCTCGCAAGTCAGAGCCTCCGGAAGCAACTTTTCCTGGCCTTATTAAATTTCAAAAAATCAGGAGGTAGTTCGGAGGCAATTACGAGCAGATCTCCATCCATGTCCGTCGAGAAGCGCGAGTGACCACACGCTCATTGCCTTTAACTGCATACGAGGGGATGCTCTCTCTTATCGCGCAACGCTACGCAGCGACAGAAGTTCACCTTCATTATGGCTTGACCAATCAGCATGATCGTTGGCGCGCCTATGCACCGATTTGATTCAGGTGCCACGCCAGCGTTGGCACTGCCCAGAAACTTCCTCCACACTGATCTACCCCGCCCGCCATGCCACTACCAATGCCAATAATCCAAAGCGCACCCTTGTTTTCGCACATCACCAGAAATGAGTGATCGGTGTGTGAGCTTTCACTTTTCCGACGGACAAT
This sequence comes from Cymbomonas tetramitiformis, assembly GCA_001247695.2. NCBI lineage: Eukaryota > Viridiplantae > Chlorophyta > Pyramimonadophyceae > Pyramimonadales > Pyramimonadaceae > Cymbomonas > Cymbomonas tetramitiformis. Next base: position 5,242 of record LGRX02019482.1, on the reverse strand, counting down.
TGTGGACGTTCCTTGGTGGGGGCTGGGGTCGAAGGAGGCGGTTCATACACACCATTTTCTCATTTCCCACTCCTTCGATAGACTCATGCAGCTCGTCTGACTTCTCCGCTGGATCACAACGCTGCTTTGCAACCCTCTCCTCATCAGGCATCTGACACCATCTCAACCTCCCCCCTCCCCCCTCCCCCTCCCCACTGAATGGCATGAGATCAGCCCACCATCATCCCAGTGGATGTGAGAAGCAAATCAGGAGCAGGGCGGGGTCGTGACAAGATACCACCAACTCATACATATTCCCAACCCAGATGCAAAGCAGCATGGAAAGATGATACGATGTGGCCGATCATCGCCCAACAATTGTTGGTCTCTGGGTTACGGAGTAAGCGGACCCTACTGGCATGCCCCCCAGTGGCTCACGGTCGATGGATGGGACCCGTTGGTCCATGGTTATGCCATGAATGCAGTCACACCACACAGCATGGACACCCCATGTCAAAAAATGAAAACATGCGGGCACCTAAGTGCTCCCCACAAAAATCAAGGGAAAACATAGAACGTGGACTTCATCACCCTCTGCCTCTCCTTGCAGCAACGGCAGACGAATCCACCAAGCTCTCCAAGAGGCAGTGCCCGCCAGAATGGCACCACAGGGACAACCGCCTCCCAAAACCCACTTCCCCCCGGCGGCCTTCCCCGTTCACAGCGACGCGCCAGTACCTCGCATCTGGGTCAAGGAATCCCCCCTCCACACAGGTTCACGAAAATCCAGATAAGTATCCCGAAGTGTGTACCGAATCCTTTGATCCCCGGTGAGGGTACACAGTGCAGCCGATGCTTTGTGTTTATGTGATACCAAAGGAGTCGGGCCAAGGATAAGCCACATGCACGCTCTCAGCTCAGCGGGTAAGAGGGTCCCATTCTTCACTAGCGAGTACGGAAGAATCCGGATAAGTGTCCCAAAGTGTGTGCTGAATCCTTTGATCCCCGGCGTGGGGGGTACATAGTGCAGCAAATCCAATGTGGTTATGCGATGCCAAAGGAATCAGTCCAGGATAAGCCACAAAAACGTTTTCAAATCATCGATCACTTGGCACCGCCTCCTCCCCGACACCCCCAGCCTCAGATGTTCTCAGCTAACCTAGCACCTGACACCTCCCTCCCGACACCCCCGGCCTCAGATGTTCTCAGCTAACCTAGCACCTGACACCTCCCTCCCGAGACCTCCATCTTCAGCAGTGTTCAGCTTGTCGAGCACCTTGTACCACCTCCCTCCCGACACCACCCCCTCAAATGTTTTCAGCTCGTTGAGCGCCTTCCACCGCCTCCATCCCAACACCCCCATTCCCATCCTCAGATGTGTCGAACTCGTTGATCACCTGACACCATGTCATCGCTCCCGACCCTCCCTTCCTCAGATGTTCTCAGCTCATGCAGCACCTGACACAGCTTTCTTCATGACCTCGCGTCCTCAGACATTGACAGCTCGCAGAGCGGCCGGCCGTGGTTGTCCCGCTGCGCAAGTATACCCTGGACTCGCGCTGTCTGTAACACCCTTGACTAGAGCTGTCTATAACACCCTTGACTCAAGCTGTCGGTAACGCCCTTGGCAGATACTATCCTGATGTAGCCTGTATGGTGCCTCCTTTTTTGCTGACATAATCGATGGTTGCAAGCTGCTTGCAGCTGACTCAGCAGCCTAAGACTGCACAAATTACCTCTTGGACGCGCCACCGTGCGGGCAGCCTCTCGGCCAGCACCTCTGAAAAGGGAGTGAACCCGGTTCGCCAGCACCCCCCAGCTCATTTTCGAGAGGTAGCAGTGACCCTTGTCTGAGTGACCAACGCCTTTGCCAGTCGCAACGAAAAGAGAATTCACCTTGTACGTGTCCAACAAGGCGTCGTTGATCCGGAAGTGCCCCTGTAAAGGTCCCACCCACCCACCCACCACGATACTCAAGATTTCAGAGAAGCAGAGCTCCCTTACCATACAAGTCCCTTACCATGAAACCTCGTCCAAATTTGTATGCGACAGAGCAGTATCTGCAAAAAAAACAGCACTTAATTTCCACGTGACCCAACCCGAATGCATCCTTGATCGAGCGATATCCATTGCATGCAGCGAGCACTCCATGCGCGTCAGACCTGACCCGTATGCATCCTTGATCGAGCGATATCCATTGCATGCAGCGAGCCTCCATGCGCGTCAGACTGACCCGTATGCATCCTTGATCGAAAGCCGATATCCATTGCATGCAGCGAGCACTCCAACGCGTCAGACCTGACCCCTATGCATCCTTGATCGGCGATATCCATTGCATGCAGCGAAAGGCTTACATGCGCGTCAGACCTGACCGGTAGCCATCCTTGATCGGCGATATCCATTGCATGCAGCGAGCACCCATCGCGGCGTGGACTGGCCGTATGCATCTTGATCCGGCGATATCCATTGCATGCAGCGAGCACCCCGTGCGCGTCAGACCTGACCCGTATGCATCCTTGATCGGTGATATCCATTGCATGCAGCTGACCCCATGCTTGCGTCCGGAGCCTGACTTCATCATATTCGGCGATATCCATTGCATGCGGCGAGCACCCATGCGCGTCGGGCCACGGTTGTGTATCCTTGATCGGCGATATCCATTGCATGCAGCGAGAGCACTCCATGCGTCAGACCTGACCCGTATGCATCCTTGATCGACGATATCCATTGCATGCGGCGAGCACCTCCATGCGCGTCAGACCTGACCCGGTATGCATCCTTGATCGAGCGATATCCATTGCATGCAGCGAGCACCCATGCACGTCAGACCTGACCCCTATGCATCCTTGATCGAGCGATATCCATTGCATGCGGCGAGCACTCCATGCGCGTCAGACCTGACCCGCATGCATCTTCAATTCTGCATGCAAGTTGCACCGTGTCTTCAACAGCGAATGATGACCTACACTCGCGAGAGAACACGTCCTCGGCCACCCAATGTCCTGTGACCCGCGAGTATGTGTTTCGACCGATGCTGTGGGTTGCTTCAAGCGCACATCCAACGGACGAAGGCGCGGCAGACCTGCTCGAACTTCCTCTCGAGGATGCCTGTGCAGTAGCTGAAGGTGGTGAGGCTGCCGGTGAACACCTCCACCCACTCGCTGCGACTGAGCTGCGCCTTTGGGGAGCGCCGCTTCAGCCTGTGTAGCTTGCGGCACACCCGCGAGCCGGTCTCCGCGCTATCCATGGACACCGTAGAGTCGCGGGGGCTGTATATGTCATCAACCCTGCCAGCCGTCCACTCCTCCTCGTCCTTCCCCTCGATTCCCGATCCCTTATCTTCGCCGGTGCTGATGCCCTCCGTAGGTTGGCCTTCCCTTTGGGCAGCAATGTACATGATAAACTCCACTTTGACATGGCAACCACCCTCCCCACGTCATTGCACATGATAAACTCCACTGTGACATGGCAGCCACCCTCCCCACGTCAATGCACATGATAAATTCCACTGTGGCATGGCAACCACCCTCCCACGTCAATGCATGATACACTCCACTGTGGCATGGCAACCACCCTCCCACGTCAATGCAAGCGATAAACTCCACTGTGACATGGCAACCACCCTTCCCCACGTCATTGCACACGATAAAGCTCCACTGTAACCATGGCAACCACCCTCCCACGTCATTGCACACGATAAACTCCCACTGTGAGCATGGCAACCACCCTCCCCACGTCAATGCACATGATACACTCCACTGTGACATGGCAGCCACCCTCCCCCACGTCAATGCACCGATACACTCCACTTTGACATGGCAACCACCTGCACGTCATTGCACATGATAAATTCCACTGTGACATAGCCACCCTCCCCAAGTCAATGCACACGATAAACTCCATTGTGACATGGCAGCCACCCTCCCCCATGTCAATGCACACACGATAAACTCCACTTTGACATGGCAAACACCCTCCCCATGTCAATGCACACGATAAACTCCACTGTGACATGGCAACCACCCTCCCCAAGTCATGCGCGCCACGAAGGGGGCGGGAGGGAGGGCTTTCAGCCCGGTGGCTAGGTACTGTTGACACGCCTAGGCTGAATGCGCTTTCCACGCAGGTTGGCATTGCATGAGAGGCGAAACTGCGCACCAAGATTGGCTGTGTTCTCCATGCTGAGGTGAGTGTTGAAGAGCTTGCGCAGCCAGGTGAAGAGCTCTATCTGCAGCCTCCCCCGCGATCCGCCCGGCCTCCTCATGGCTGCTGTTTGACCCCTTCTCCGCATATATCCTCTCGGCGTTGCTCAAAACTACGGGTGGATTACCATGCGCCGAGCGGTGGTGTGTGTGATGGCGCGATCGTGCATAATCTGCGACACCTCTTTACGGCGCGGGCGTGGCAGTGTTGAGTATTGTGCGATGGTCCGAACGAAGCCTTCACGCACTTAGTTTGCCGCGCTTGGATGCAGATTGCCCGCATGATATAACATCTCGGTGCTGCTCCAGCTGGAGCCCGCATGATATAGAATCTCGGTGCTGCTCCAGCTGGAGCCCGCATGATATAAAATCTCGGTGCTGTTCGAGCTGGAGCCCGCATGTTATAAAATCTCGGTGTTGCTCCAGCTGAAGGTGTTGCTCGGTGACCCGCATGATATAAAATCTCGGTGTTGCTCCAGCTGGCGCCCGCATGATATAAAATCTCGGTGCTGCTCCAGCTGAGGCCCGCTATGATATAAAATCTCGGTGTTGTCTCAGCTGGGCGCCCGCATTATATAAAATCTCGGTGCTGCTCCAGCTGAAGCCATGATATAAAATCTCGGTGATCCTCCAGCTGGAGCCCGCATGATATAGAATCTCGGTGCTGCTCAGCTGAAGCCACATGATATAGAATCTCGGTGCTGCTCCAGCTGGAGCCCGCATGATATAGAATCTCGGTGCTGCTCCAGCTGAAGCCCGCATGATATAAAATCTCGGTGATCCTCCAGCTGAAGCCCGCATGATATAGAATCTCGGTGCTGCTCCAGCTGAAGCCCGCATGATATAAAATCTCGGTGCTGCTCCAGCTGGAGCCATGATATAAAATCTCGGTGCTGTTCCAGCTGGAGCCCGCATGATATAAAATCTCGGCGCTGCTCCAGCTGAAGCCCACATGATATAGAATCTCGGTGCTGCTCCAGCTGGAGCCCGCATTATATAAAATCTCGGTGCTGCTCCAGCTGAAGCCCGCATGATATAAAATCTCGGTGATCCTCCAGCTG
>LGRX02019479.1:0-30355 GCA_001247695.2 Cymbomonas tetramitiformis | reverse complement strand
CATCCAACACACTGGTGAGGGGTCCTGGTGTTTCTCTCACCGCTTCAGAGCGACGACTACATCCAACACACTGGTGAGGGGTCCTGGTGTTTCACTCACCGCTGTAGAGCTACCACAAGGTCCAAGCCCACGGTTAAGGAGGGGATCGCCTGCTTGCTAGCTCCCTGATATGCTTCTGTAAGCTTCGGGCATCCGCGTGCGTTGGAGGCTTGGCTTAGCCGGGAAGGTTCGCAAACATGACAGCGCAAACCCCTGATAGTGATGCGTCTTTTTCGGTATGCTTGACGGCGCTCACTCGACCACAGTTGTTCGGATCTCGGCTGTTTTGCTGCACCCGCGAGCTTGAAGTTGAGCGTCTTGGCGTGCTGCAAGGGGCCTTGCTCTCCTTGCCTATAATTTCATTATCAGTTACTTGCACTTTGAAGTTGAGCGTCTTGGCGTGCTGCAAGGGGCCTTGGTCCCCTTGCCTATAATTTCATTATCAGTTACTTGCACTTTGAAGTTGAGCGTCTTGGTGTGCTGCAAGGGGCCTTGTGCTCCTTGCCTATCATTTCATCATCAGTTACTTGCACTTCGAAGTTGAGTGTCTTGGTGTACTGCAAGGGGCCTTGCTCTCCTTGCCTATAATTTCATTATCAGTTACTTGCACTTTGAAGTTGAGCGTCTTGGTGTATAGTACCCGAAGTGAGTGACCTTGTTCTCCTTGCCTATCTCTCTTTACCGATGAATTTCACTTTGGTACATGCTGTGCACGGAAGTGGCTGTGCGCTGGTGAGGCAGGCCTTGAACCGGCAATGCTGCAGCCACTCATCATTTGCGCGAGTATAGCAGTAGTCTTTGTCTCATGCTGCTCTGTCCAAAATAAGGCGACCTTTGTTTTCACCAGCAACTCCTCCACATGGACGCTGCTCGACATGCTTCGAGCTTGCTGCCGGCGCTCTCAGTGCGCTCGGTGCCTTTTCTGTACACGCCGGCTTTCGCCCTTATCCGTGGCCGGACTCCGGCAATCGCTGGACTCCCCACTCACCCTACACTTTAGGGCGTTTCAGGGATGAAATCGCGGAAGGTAGTTCAAACCTAGAGCCGGTGATACAGCACCTTCCAGGGCTTCACTCTCAGTTGAAAACGCGAAGTGTGAGCACCCTTTGATCACTCCCCGATTGATGCTCCGTACGCATCCCGTTCAAAGTATGCCAGCAGGGGAGGTAGGCGATTTGGGGACTCACGCTGGCGGCCTTGCGTCGCTCGCAGGGCTGCACCCGAGGATCGCGTGGGCGCTGGGGAGAGCGGCGGACATCGGCCCCGGAGACGTGGTGCTCGACCCGATGTGTGGCCGAGGTCTCATCCTGCTGGAGTCGGCCAGGCAGTGGTCGCAGGGAATGTATATAGGTGCTCGCTCGCCCTCCCTCGATCCTGACTATCTTAGGTCAGCATCTGGGGCTCAGACTGAGGACCGCGGGACGACTCCGCGGCCTAGACCTAGACCCATGTGTCATGAGTGCCCTTGAAATCAGCGCATCGTGACAATATGTGCGACACACGCGCGTAATCTGGGTAAGTTTTGCGAAGTGTACGCTGAATCCTTTGATTTCGGGTATGTAGGGTTTTAGGGTTCACAATGCAACCAACATTCTGTGGATATCTGGTGTCAAAGAAAGAGGTCCAAGGATAAGCACACACGCACGCAGTCCGATGAAGACGGTCCCGTTCTCAACTAATGAGCTCCAGAAAATCCGGATATTGTGGTGCAGTCGACCTTCTGATGCCAAAGAAATCGGTCCAACAAGTATCACACATGTTGCCCATCCTGTTCCAGGCTGTCCTCAGTGTCACCTTGGCTCCGGGGGAAGCGGTCACATGGAGTGATGACTGCAATGAGTGCCGCGATCCCACCGGAGTGCCGGCTCTTGCTTTCGAGGCCCTGCCTTGTCCGGGCCGCTTGGTTGGTGTGTGATGGCTGTGATGGAGATGCGCAAGAATCAACGGCCGTGAGAGATTCTTGTAGCACACTTGTTACAGCCTTCCGTGGATAGCTTGGCACTGGCGCCGGTCAATCGCTAAGAGAGCGCTCCATGCGGGGATGCCAGGTGTAGACATCGACCGAGCCCAGCTCCAAGATGCGAGGGAGAACTCGGCGCAGGCAAGTGCAGGCCCACCGATTCTCACCTGATGAATGTTGTATCGTTTACCCAAGGGCAAAGGTAGACTTGCAGCGCTGAATGATATGCTCGGGTTCCATGACAAGACGGCACGGGTGCAATGGGTGGGCCCACTCTGTGCGCATGGGGGGTGTTTGGTGCGGCATTCCAAGAAGATGGGTGTGTGACACGGCGCAGGCAGGGATTGGGTCAGCTGTGACGTGGATGCACGGCGACTGCACCGCCTTGCCTCTGAGAGACGCCTCCGTGGACGTGGTCATCTGCGACCTCCCCTTCGGGAAGATGCATGGCAGCGTTGAGGGGAACGTGGTGCTGTACCCGAAGATGCTCGACGAGGCCGCCCGGGTTGTGAAGCCGGGGGGGCGAGCGGTGCTGCTCACCAGCGATGACAATCAGACGGTCATGCATGAACAGGTGTGTGCTTAGCCTTGGGTAGATTGCTTTGACAACCGGTATCATCAGGTGTGTGTGTGTGTGCGCGCGTCATTTTTCCATGCTGCTTTGCATTTGGGTTGGGAATATGTATGCGTTTGTGGTATCTTGTCACGGCCCCGCCCTGCTCTTGTTTTGCTTTTCACATCCACTGGGATGATGGTGGGCTGGCTTTTGTTGGCCGATCTCATGCCGTTCAGTGTGTGCGCGCGTGTGCTTATGAACCAGTATCATCTCTCCATGCTGCTTTGCATCTGGGTTGGGAATAATTATGTATGAGTTGGTGGTATCTTGTCACGGCCCCGCCCTGCTCCTGATTTGCTTCTCACATCCACTGGGATGATGGTGGGCTGGCTTTTGTCGGGTGATCTCATGCCATTCAGTGTGTGTGCGAGATGACTCACGGCCGGCCCTGCGTGCCCCAACTTTTCTCTCATTCTCACACCCGCAGCCCAAGCAACCACTGCCCCTGAGCTCTCCCCCTAAGAGCAAAGTCGAGTCCGTGCCCAAGGTATCAGGTGCAGGTGCACAGTCTGGCTTACTGGCGCAGAGTCTCGAGTTTTGCTTAGCTCCCCTTGGTCGTTGGCTATTGTTAAACAAGGAGGGGCGGCAGGAGGGTCCCGACGACAGTCAAGCTGTCCCATGAGTCTGTGTCCAGGTATCTTGCGGTATGGTAACTCTCCTTTGCTCTCTCCCGTTCTCTTCGCATTCACCCCCTCCTCCCACCAGTCTCTCCCCTGGCTCTCTCCCCCTTACTTGAATGATGCTCCCGATTAAAAGTTCCTATGCAACCCGTGCGAAAGAGGCACAAAAGGTCCCCCGGGTCGGGCAGATTCCATTTGTCTGATGTACAGCTGAAAAGCTCCCGAAAGCTGCTCACATCCACTGGGATGATGGTGAGCTGGCTTTTGTCGGCGGATCTCATGCCATTCACTGTGTATGCTTATCCTTTCTTTGTCCGGTACCTTGGGGGCTTTTTCACCTGCCGGGGGACTGGTGATCAACGGCCACGTTGTGGGGTACTGGCATCTCGTTGTTAACGGGGACGGCGGCTGGAGTACTTTGGATGATGGGATGTGACTGTCCGTGTGGTACCTTTCTGGCGAGTACTGCCTCTTTGAGAGCATCGGGGATTCGTCTACGACTCGCTCTTTCTCTGTGCAGTGCCTTGGGGCTTTTTCACCTGCCGGGGGACTCGGGATCAGCGGCCGCGTGGTGGGGTACTGGCATCTCGTTGTTAACGGGGACGGCCACTGGGGTGCTTTGGATGATGGGATGTGGCTGTCCGTTTGGTATCTTTCTGGCGGGTACTGCCTCTTTCAGAGCGTTGGGGATTGGTCTACGGCTCGCTCTTTGGGAGTGTCTTGGATTCGTCTGATGCTTGCTCCCTCTCCGTGTCCAGTGCTTCATGGTTATTACACGTGCCGGGGGACTCGTGTTCTTTGACCCAGATGTGAGGTACTGGCGCGTCGCTGTGGAGGGGGACAGCCGCAGGGTGGAAGTGGGTTTTGGAAGGCGGTTGTCCCTGTGGTGCCATTCTGGCGGGCACTGCCTCTTGGAGGGCTCGGGGGATTCGTCTGCCTTTGCTGCAAGGAGAGGCAGAGGGTGGTGAAGTCCACGTTCTGTGTTTTCCCTTGATTTTTGTGGGGAGCACTTAGGTGCCCGCAGGTTTTCGTTTTTTGACATGGGGTGTCCATGCCGTGTGGTGTGACTGCATTCATGGCATAACCATGGAGCAACGGCTCCCATCTATCTACCGTGAGCCACTGGGGGGCATGCCAGCAGGGTCCGCTTACTCCGTAACCCAGAGATCAATAATTGTTGGGCGATGATCGGTCACATCATATCATCTTTCCATGCTGCTTTGCATCTGGGTTGGGAATATGCATGAGTTGGTGGTATCTTGTCACGGTCCCGCCCTGCTCCGCATTTGCTTCTCACATCCACTGGGATGATGGTGGGCTGGCGTTTGTCGGCTGATCTCATGCCATTCAGTGAATGCTTATCCTTGGACCGACTTCCTTGGCACACCGTAGCCGCAGAAGACTGGCTGCACTATGTACCCACGCCGGGGATCAAAGGATTCGCCTGGAGCCTTCCCGACAATTGTACATCACTGTCAGTTCCAGCACGGCTAGCTCCCTCGCCACGTGGGCAGAGGGAGAACTGATGAGACGTCGCCTGTTGCCATGCAACCTGTTGTGAGTTGCCATCGTTGCCGGGATGGGCCCCGGGGCCTTGAGTAGCCAGCATGTTCCTCCCACCACCTCCCCACCTGCAACTCGCTCAGCACTCTTCTCACTAGCCCCCCCGTGCTAACAGCCCCCTCAAGGAGAGCCGAGCCACCCGCCTGCTCGCCCCCTTCAAACTTGCCGCCCCTTCCTTAGCTAAGAGCATTGCCTGCTCTGGTGAGGGCCCTCCCTGTTCCCAAGTCCAAACACCGCGCTCTGAGTCCAGCGATGGGAGATCCCCCCCCCACTCTGAGTGCAGCATTGGCATTGTACTGTGCTACTTGTACCAAGATGCACTCTGAAGGAGTGCAGTACCGGCAATTCGCTGTGCTGAATGCGCTGTGCCACACTCTGCAGGTGAATCGCCGTGCGCATCTCTAGCGCAGTGCGATGCTCAAGTTGGCGCGTTTGGTGGCTTGCGGCAGGTAGCAGCGGATGGCCATCAACGTAAGAAAGGGAATTGGAAACTGCAAGCACGGAATCCTCTTCAGATCGGCTGCAAAATGCCGACACACATCTACTTGCTTTGCCGGATGGCTGCTGGAAACCAGGAAGAGGAAACTGATTCAAGTCCGGCTTGGCACAAGGAGGCAGGTTGGGGCGCTGTACGTGGGAAGCGGAAGAACTATAGACAGGAATGGCTAAAGGAACGTCCGGATATGGAATGAGTTGATTGGCTGGCGATAGCACAGTAGCCTTGATGTCTATTGTTCCCACAAGAGTTGAGCCTGAACAGTGTGACCACGCATAAGTAGATTCTTCAACGCTGTTGTCGGAGGCAAAATCAAGTCAAATTCTCCATAATGAATCTGTCAAGAACAAATATATGGCCCAAAGTCAATCGACCCTTGTCCGACGCCACGGGTCTCGCAGGATGCCTAGATAGAAGATGGCGTAGCCGATACCGTAGGCGGGGCGGGCTTGGCCACTGCTAACCCGGAGGTTTAGAAGGCGCATGAGCAACGGGCTAGAAAGAGAATGACGCGACTTCCTCAGGCAGGTCAGGTAGTAACTGCGAAACAGGCAAACTCGCGGGCTAAAGGACACCGCCCCACTTCGCAGTTGCTCCCTGACATCGACCTTGTCCGCTAAAGTGGCACGCTCCGGGAGTTCCACCTGCCTCGGAGACGGCAGACGAGTGTGCAGAATAGGAAGTCCGATGATCAACGTGCCCCTGATACCTGTGTGAGCCACCTCCAGCTCTTGTCCAACCTCAAAATACTGGTCTGCAAATTTATGGAAGTGTGTAAGCTTCTTTTACATCGAGCTCGTCACCTTGTGAGCTTCCGTTTACGTTGATGCAAGCGTTTCATGTTTGGGGCTGACTCAGCATTCACACCGGGAGACACCCCGCAAGCTTCCAGAACGTTTGAGTGATATAAACATTGTTTGTGACAGCATATGACCACTTCTGCGACTCAGATGGGATGGATATAGTGTTTTTTGTACCCGCCCATATGGAGCACGATTCCTATAGTTTAACATTTTGGAGAACCATTTTTCATGTCGAGAATCCAATATTTGATGTGTGGGATTGTAAGCTTAAGGGTAGGGTACAGTGAAAAACTCAGAACGGCCAAATATATAGCATTTTTCCATATTTAAAAGATGGAATTTTTGAATTATGCGCTTATTTTTATATTAAAGCAGTATCGGCACACAGAATTATCACTTTGACCAGACAAACATCTAAAACCGTGGGATTCCGATGGGAGAGAAATGACGTATCAAGAATTGACGGATCAATTTTCGGGTATTCTCGATGGCGCGTGAGGTGTATCGATTTTGTCATGGTTTTAGATGGCTGAGTGGTCAAAATAATTATTCTATGCGCCGAATATAGAAATAAACGCATAATTCAAAATTTGCACCTTTTGAATATGGAAAATGCTATATATTTGGCCCTTGCGAATGTTTCACTGCACCCTCCCTTAATCGGGAATGTTAGGTCGAAAATCGAGTAAAATGCCCGATATATGGAATTTTAGCGATTTTGACCATTGCAAAATTACGAATCTAACACCATAACGGGGCGCATTGACGACATTTTCCCGTTCTATAAACTAAACAAATACGATTGCACTTTTTACCGCAAGTTTACCACAACTCTCACGATATCTACAAAATGCCCTGTACAAAGCCATCCCACCTGAGTCGTGGACGGTGGTCATATACACTCGTACGTGAAAACTAAACGACAATGCTAGTAATGACTAATGTGCGTGGATAATTTGGTCACTAAGCCTAATACTCGACCGTACGTATTGAATAGTTGCATCATCGCCGCATGTGGCAATTGCCGTTATTTGCGCGTATGTACACATGGTGATTAAATTATGAATACGTACGGATTTGTGGCGATGTGTGCGATACCCTACGACAAAATGCAGTATAAGCGATTCGGCGCGAGAAGCACATCCAGTAATATGTGCAACGCCTGTGCGAGAGCAATGATAGTCGCGGGGATACCGGTCAAGAGTATTTGGGAGTGACAAGGAAATCACTCTAGGCGCATTGTGTATGGGGCTCCACCAAAATAAAGAAGAAAAAAAACACCATACGATACAATAACTTTTTGGGCGGACCGTCTTGCACGGGTCTTCTAAAGCATGAAGGCCCTTCCGTGGTGAAACTTTGGATAGTTCGTTCGATACGCACTGCGACGACATATATATCACGGTCCTTGAGCTCCTCACCATGCCTAGTTATTTCGGCACGGTGTGGGTGGGCTTCCATTGCATTCTTGCGTGATGTTTCGAAACTGCTTTATACAGTGTGCAAAACCTACAGACACCCTCTTCTTTACTCGCGAATTTCATTTGGCGGCATCGAAGTTGACTGTAGAACGTGACAATAATGAAAACCGCTCTAGAATGATTACCAGCTCCGAGTACTCGTCGCCACCTTTCGCCACTCAACTCCCCCGCCTGACGTATTGCAGCTAGCCACGAGGTACATCCGTGAACGGCCTTCGATTAGTTATGATAATCACTAGAACGGCGGATCGCGCACGGTGTCCATTTGTCATGTCCATATTTCGAGCCCGTCAGTCCGATTCTTCGATTCCCCGCGTTAACGACAAACAAATGTGTTACCTCGAATGCAACGCTTGGACCCCGCCGATCCCCTGATATCGCCCTGGCGGGCCCCTGTATGTCGGCGTGTCGGGCCCATGATGCGGAGCCTTGACGATGCCCGATTCACATGCTTTGGTGGGCCGATTTCCGTGTTTCCCGGAGCTCGCTCTAAACAACATTTTTCTAGCTAGGCGAGCGAATGACGCAAGGATACCAAACACCTCGTAGCACTCGGGGAAAGTGGCTGCTGGATTTGACACTGTGACACCCGAAACTGTCACATGTCACTTCCTATAGTAGGCTGGGTGACCGTCACCAGTAGTAGTGAAACACCCGTTAGGTATTTATGTATACCTCACTTTTATCAAACACACTTTATCGTTCTGATTCCGTAACCCTCAACTCAGGGTTTGTATCAACTAGCTAGATATATACAGCAGACCTATATATCTAACAGGTTTGGCCCCACTTACGCTTTATTTAGCCACTGGGACACTGCCAACATGATTGGCTAAACTCGAACGCTTGGGATGGAGTGAGGCGCTCCGCGCGTGAGGGCACCGGCAGTCGCGGGTATGGCCTAAGTTTGATGGGTTGATTTACGGCACGCCGGAGCGCTGTAGGGACAATTTTCTTACGGAATTTAACGTTGGTACTGGTTTACGTTTTCTGGTTGGATCCCACACCGTTGCGTATTGGCCGCCTTCTCCACACGACCTTCCGGGATTATTTGATCTCTCACGGCTGCTGTATCGACGACCCGCACGTTTCTTGGCCGCTCGCGACTACCACATCTCTCACGTTTCATTGCCTCACTCCGCCCCTTCAGTTCTTTTCATCATGGTCGCTTCCACTCGAGCCACCGCTAGCATGGCGAATCGCCGACGTATACATTGTCCACAATTTTCGATTCAGTAGCTGCGAGACACGCCAACACTCCAGCAACACCGCCGGCAGCACAGCCGGCCGCCAATTCGGCAGGAGCTACCGTTCCTGGCTTCAGTGCGTACCCTGCAGAGGGAGCACTTCGACATGAAGGTGTCCAAGTCCGTCCGTCAAAAGCTATTTGAGCACAAGAACATGAGGTTTTCTGGCACTGAGACTCACGCGTCAGCGCTATTCGCTAGGATGGTTTCTGCGCTGCAGACAGCTTTTTGTGACCGAGGACATCGGGTTTGCGCCCCTCTTCGTACTCGACAACGCAACACTAGCCATCCGCGAGGAGGCCAACACCTTGTTGTACTCCACGCTCGAGCTGATGATTGACCCCATGTCACCCGCGGCAGACTGGATGGATTCCTCGCACGCCAGCTTCCCGGCCGACGGTAAGCGCGTTCTACTTGAGTTCGCCCGCCACATGATCCCGACGGGTGACCCCTTTCAGGGGCAAGCGGACATGTTGGGTATTCGCATTTCTGCAGGCGTGGACCCCCATGACGCTATCGGGGATTTCAACGCCGCGCTGAAGGCTGCGAGGACGAGGGCGACACTCCTGGACGAGGACGTCAAGGCCCTTTTCATTAAGGCACTCGACACCACCTTCTACCAGCCGGTGGTGTCACGACTTCTTCTTCACGATCAACGAGCCGCCCACGACCTTCTCACCATCCAGCAATGGGTGCGTGAGTGCTACTCCGAGCACGTGAGGGCGGGTACCGCCACGGCATCCGCCCACCGGTATTCGCATGGCACGCATTTCATGGAGAAGAACGACGGGAACTCCAACGGTCCCGGTGAGCTCGCCGATTTGCGAACTATGGTCTTGGACTTGAAGCGGCAGCTAGCCGCATTTGTTGCATCCACTGAGTCCGAGCCGTCCCCGCGCGGGTTCACTCCCCGTGCGGACAAGCCGGACCGCCGCATCAAGACCCGCTTCGCGGCCACGCCCCTCGCCAAGGGAGGCAATTGGTCTCAATCCGTCTCCAAGAAGGTGGCCTTTCACCGTGACTCCGATGCGACCGTTCCTTACTGCCAAAATCAAGCGTGTGCGCGAAGGGCAAAGCGCGGCATTGGCACCGCGACTGCCCGAACGGCGGCAGAACCGGGCTTTCGGCTTATGCTTTCGCTGAGGAGGCCGAGAACTCGGTGTTGGCTGCGAGGTTCCAGCCATCGACCACGACGACGCTGAGGAGTTCGACGCCCTTTGCATGCTCGCGGGCGGCAAGCCGGACATCTTCGCCGACCTTTCCGCGTGCTCCTTCTGCGAGGAGGACGGTGGGGCATTGGTGTACGCCATCACTGAGTTCGCGGACATGGTACGCAGCGCTGGGGCATCTACTTTCAACGTCAACACCTTCACCGCCGACATGCCGGTGGTGTCGGAGCCGGCCAAGCACTCTCCCGCCGCGTCGGTTGAGTCCGAGGAGGAATGGGCCGGTCCGCCCAACCCCTTTTGCCCACCAGTGACCCGCACGTTCGCCGACATCATTGAGAGCACGGGGATTGCGGTGAAGGCACCCGACGAGCCGTCCATGAACATGAACATGCTCTCCGCGATCGAGGAGCCGGAGAGCGCGTGATTGACTAGTACGAGTACGAGACGTACGCAACAAGTGACGACGACAACGAGGGCGCTCCGATTGAGCAGCCGCCGCCACGGTATGGCTGTGGCAGGAACGTTCCCGGCTTGGGACGATCCTTCCTGACTTCATCCTTGGTGTGTGCTTTATTTGTAATTTGTGCTACCGCCGCGCCACACACCGCGTCCGGTGTCGGTGGTGCTAATGCACACGCACACGAGGCTCCACCGGTCGGTGGTGCTGCTCGGACTGCCTCAGCAGTCCCAACTACGGCGACTGCACCGCCTGCGACGTTCCATGGCATGCTTGGCGACGCGGTGGGTGGTGCTGTTCTTGATGCTATACCGCCGCGGAGACAGGCGCGGTACCTATCGAGAGCTGCGTCAGGGATTCACTTACGGGACCTTCTACCGCATCATCCCGCTGCCGCCGGGGACCTGGGTCCTGGGACCCTGAGGTCCCTGACCCTGACTGGATTCCCCCGTCACCGCCTTACTCACGATAAAGCCTATCCAACACCAGGTGGGAAGGATGTCATGGCCTGATCGCGTCATGGTGACCTGAAATCGCGACCTGACCTCATCAAGGCGTGACACAAGCGTTGTCACGCTCGTGTCGCCGGCGATTTCTGGCGAAGTCCAAACGACCGCTCCCTAGATTCGATGGTGCCTCGACTTTTGTTGTTAAATCCCTGAAACTCGACTCTCTGCGCTACAGTTCGTACGATTGGGGCATGCCCGCCGCTGCGGCGGGTATGCCCCATGGTATCCCCCACTGCAAACGGCTTTAACAAATTTTAACCTTCGCAGCGCCCGCCCTTTACCTTTACCTCTTACTTACTTTATTTCTCGCAAAAATGCCAGGCGCGTGCAATGACCCTGATGCTGCTTCGGAAAAATATATTCAGAAAGTCTTAAACCGCACGCGACGAGATGAGCATGATGCTGACGGCTGCTGGTTGGTAGACCTGTGCGTCGACTGCAAGTTCGACATCCTGAAAAGTCGTAAAGAGATCGAACGCTGTCGCAGGCAACATGATGGACCGAACTGGTACACCGTCGTATTCCCAGCATGCGGCGACTGCTTGGTGGAGTACACCACCGTGGCCAAACGTGGTGATCAAACCACGACGCATGTTGTATGGTACGCATGCTAACCTGCCTGCCCTACTTTTCGTCGGCTTCTTGCTTCAACCTCATCGTGCGTTTCTTTTCTTCCAGGATCAAGTCGCGGCACCAGGATACCGACCTGTACACCATTCAAAACGTCTTATAGTAAAAGGATTGTGAGGACGAGCAGCTTCAGCTTCAGGATTGGGGGGACGCAGTGGTATCGCCATGTAATACAAACAAAATGAATGCAGGGCGGCTGTTTTTTGGAAGCATTTAAGTGCTGTGAAGTGAAGATTTCGCGGGAAGAATGGAATCTAGGGAGCGGTCGTTTGTACTTCGCCAGAAATCGCCGGCGACACGAGCGTGGCAACGCTTGTGTCACGCCTTGATGAGGTCAGGTCGCGATTTCAGGTCACCATGACGCGATCAAGCCATGACATCCTTCCCACCTGGTGTTGGATAGGCTTTATCCTTACTCACCGCCACCGTACTCGTCCGAGGACGAGGCACCGAGCTCTGAGGACTCGGCAATTGACATCGGGGATTCCTTAATTTCTTCCACGCATGATTTACCACCGGCTCCAGAAGCCGGCAACTACTGCACTCTCACACTGCTCCGAGTTGGCCGACCAGTTTCTAGCACCTCTAGTGACTGAAGATTGCTTTCACCGTGCCTGCCCGGAGATTAGCTCGTGAGTAGCTTTCTAGATGTGCAGAAGAGCTCCTTCAACTTGAGTTGTGTTTAGGGTTTTAGCACTAACAATTGTATCTGGCAGACTTTGCTGTGAGCTGGGACCGCCGCCCTGACCAAGAGTACAGGCCCCCAATAGTGCTAATGTTTCCTCCTGAAGATGAGAAGGGAGTTTGTTCCTAGTTTCACACACTAACTCCGGTCACCACCCTAGGCGGTGTGCTGGATTTGACACTGTGACACCCGAAATTGTCACATGTCACTTCCTATAGTACTGTAGGCTGGGTGACCGTCACCAGTAGTGAAACCAATAGTGAAACTTAGGTATTTATGTATACCTCACTTTTATCAAACACACTTTATCGTTCTGATTCCGCAACTCAGGGTTTATATCAACTAGCTAGATGATATACAGCAGACCTATATATCTAACAGGGGTATTTTCCCGCAACCGCTGAGAATCTGCTCACGATATACGTTTCGAGGATTCCCGACGTAACTTGAAAATGAATAGAATATCATTGCACATCGACGTGCTATCCTTAGCGCCCATCAGAGTGTTTCGAGGTCTTCGTATGGCGGTTTTACAATGCGGTATATCAATAATGCCACTCAACGCAACCGCATGTGTTACATTCCGGTCGCGGGATATGCGCGAACGGATTGGGACACTGTACAAAACCAAGTTGGTTTCACAATATCGTGGTTTCCGTCCACAATATTGTGGGTTTCGTCCACTATATTTTGGTTTCTGTCCACGATATCGTGGACGAAAACCCACAATATCGTGGACGAAAACCCACAATATCGTGGACGGAAACCACAATACGTATCGTCGTGGCGGATGAAAATCAATATCGTATAGTGGAGATATATAGTGGAGGCAAAATCCTAGAGGGGCGCAACTTGTTGTCTAGGGGTGGCGTGCATCGGGTGGGTGATGGGGTGGCAGCTGGGCAGCCCCACACCGCCGCGCGGGCACCCCCTCCCCGTCGCCCAGCCCCCTTCGATCCCGACTTTTGGTCGGCTGAGGAAGGGGGGACCGTCGCGAGAGGACAGACGCAGACGTGAGACGAGAGATGTGCAGGTCGCCTTCGGCTTAGCTTGCGTTGGAACATCACATACGATACAATTGTCAACAATTTCGAAGTAATTTCAAAACCAAATAAACTTCTGAGTCTGCTCAGTTTCTGCGTATCTTAGTTCATCGAGATTATGATGTGCAATTAGCACGATGTGTCTGATTATTGTTAGTTCGTCGACGTCAAGTTTTTCATTTGAATTTTAAAAATAGTCTTGATCGGCATCCCGAATGGTGTCATGGGCGGTGGCTGTAACATGTACCAATCCGATTTTAGTTTGACGTCATCAGGGACAGCCGATTAAGCGGTTCTAGTTGAGGCAGCGAATACGTTCAATTCACAAGTTAGACAGCTAAAATCCTTCGAAGCACGTCCTTTTCCTTTTCTTTCCCACAAATAATGAGTTTCAACCTCTCGATTTTGGAAAGTTGGTCTTGGCGATCTCCCTCATTCGAGTGACCATATCGCTCAATATTGCGATGTACCTCATCATATTGTTGATTGCGTTTACCCCGCTCACTGAGCGCACTGTGCTCGTGGAGGGTCGGCCTCGCCACCTACTTCAAGGTGAGTCATGCCGACAAGTAGTACACTACTGGTTGGTCGCGACAGTTAGTTTAAACTCATCATTTGTCACGCAAATTGAAAATCAGTGACTATTGCTTTCTCTGAATAACAGTTCATTTTCCTGCCAGGAGTGGGGGACAACTCTGGACCTGATGAGTCCTCTGGGCTCGCGATTCCGCCTGCGACAATCTCGCCGCCCTTGCCGCCTGCAGGTTGAGAGTTTTTGTATTCGTTTCCCTCTGTGACAATGTGTTTTCGCTGTTATGTATCCTGCGAACAGCCAGAGCTGCAGTGGAAACTCCTGCGAACAGCCAGAGCTCTAGTGGAAACTACTGCGAACAGCCAGAGCTGTAGTGGAAACTCCTGCGAACAGCGAGAGCTGTAGTGGAAACTCCTGCGAACAGCCAGAGCTCTAGTGGAACTCCTGCGAACAGCCAGAGCTGTAGTGGAAACTCCTGCGAACAGCCAGAGCTGTAGTGGAAACTCCTGCGAACAGCCAGAGCTGTAGTGGAACAGCCAGAGCTAGTGGAAACCCTGCGAACAGCCAGAGCTGTAGTGGAAACTCCTGCGAACAGCCAGAGCTGTAGTGGAAACTCCTGCGAACAGCCAGAGCTGTAGTGGAAACTCCTGCGAACAGCCAGAGCTGTAGTGGAAACTCCTGCGAACAGCCAGAGCTGTAGTGGAAACTCCTGCGAACAGCCAGAGCTGTAGTGGAAACTCCTGCGAACAGCCAGAGCTCTAGTGGAAACTCCTGCTAAACCAGCGTATCGAATATCCTATGCACTACCGTCCCCTTGACACTTCTCACATTCGCTTATTTTGTCCTCCTTCAATGTACAAATCTGTTACGGACGTTTAGTGCTATGCACTGATGCGCCATTTTGTGTATGGAATATATGAGCAGGCTGCCTGAGACCTTTGTGTGTGTCACCTATATTTGCTTATGCTGAATAAGTGTACGCTTCAGGTTGCGTGCGCGACTGCGACGACCTCATTTATGCCAACTCCCTTGCCGATCTCGTTGTTGCACTCTCTGACGCCGCTAATAACCTCGGTCCGACCGAGATTTACTTGACGCAATCTCTCCAGCTGGACGGCAGGTGTGCTTGGCCTCATCCTCTTCCCATGCCCCACCCGAGGAAGGAAGACTTCCACGCGAATGAAAACTTAAGCTTGTGTTTGGCAGCTCGGGCTCGTCAAGCGGGAACTTTCGGTTGCCTTGATGGTACATAAGTTGAGAACCGGTCTGCCTGTTGTGCAGGACTTGAGAAATAGCCTCGACAAATCGTTCCCCAAAGCTGATGTAAACGATAGCTAGTGATTGAATTTTTCTGTATACTTTTTAAGGATCCATCTCAGAACAAGCCACGTATGGCATTATCATCATCCCACAATTGTATCCTACACCTGGAACAGCTAGGCTAAGTGAGTTGCGGTCTGCGTCATCACAGACCTTTGCAGGTGGACTGCCAAAAAGACAGCAAAGTTGCGCTTCGTGGCGACTGTGAAGGTGCGCTTCCCTGCTCTACTCGAATGCATTTCCTTCACCACGATGCCCGGCGTTTCTCACCCTTTTCCTTAGCCTTTTCTTCACGTTCCTTTGAGCGCCATTGCGATCGAGCGTGGTGAGCGGTGTCCCAGATCCGCCGAGTTTTGAGCCAAACCTCTCTCTGCGCGTCCACGGCTCTCAGCCTGGCCTCTGTGGGCGGCTTCGGGGAACTCCGGTGCAGGACTCTGTGTGGTCGATGGCATGGGTGCGACTCGCATTCTGGAACTCACGCTAGGCTCGAATGCCCGGTTCACAGCTACTCAACTCAAACTGGTGAGGCTTTCCCTCTACTCTCACCCTCTATCGCCACCTCACCGCCCGTCACCCAAGCCAGTAGAGGTGGATGTTCCAGCATGGCATCTCTCCCATTTGGCTATGCCACAGCAAAACAGGGTGGAATCACAGGGTGGGCTTTTATCTGCCGCTCTCATGCCCTCGCCGGTGGTGTCTCAATCAGTATCTTTCAGTTTGCATCGGCAACGGAGCGCTATCCACAACTCCATTTCCGCCTCAGCTGTATGCTCTGTCTAAGAGTTGGCTTGATCCACGACAACTACATTGTGGAAGCATAGGGCTGACGTGGTGAGAGCGAAGCATATGCTGCTGCAGAGCTCTGTGTCGACCACACTTGTAAACCCTGCTCCAGGGTTCGTCGATCCTCGGGACGGGAGCACCTTCACAACTGTATTTCTTACCCTACAGCTTTCTGAGTCGTGCATAGGATTCCAGAACAATTGGTTCATCGCTTGTGTCTTCGGGTTCAGGGTTAACACAGTCGAAAAATGAGCACTAGCTGAGTGCCTGAGTGGCCAGTCTGTCGCAATAGCTGACGTACAAGACAAGTAGCACGATGTTGAGATACGTTGTCGGCCTTCCGCCCACAAGACTGGGGCATAAAGGCAAATTCAATCTCAGAATAAAGTCGCGGAAGCCTCGCAATCGGCACGTATAAGTCCAGCGATGTAAAAAGCACTTTCAGAAGCAGCAGTTTTTTCCTGCAGAGTATTTTGAGAGCCCTAGGTTGGTATTGTGGGAGTGCTATGGGTCTCTGTTTCCCTCAGAATCGGCTTTATGGTGCAGGTCAACGGCCTGATTGCGGATGGCTCAGGAGGTGGAGCCCTGTATCTCCGATCAGAGCATACCACTGCGCAGGTGGGGGCCTGCTGCCCCCTTCCTGTGACCCCTGTGACAGCCCACGTGCCGGCCCCGGACCCCTGTGGCGCCTTCTCACTATGAAGCGGACAAGACAAACTCCCATATCCACCCCTAATAGCTGGACCCCCACTCGCAGACCACCTCCCATTTTCACGTCTCTGTTTGAACAGTTGGTTACGCCCCCCCTTTATCACTCCTCAAAAAGATTACTGGGAAGCGCACTTTAGAGGACGCACCACATCCAGTCATCAGAAACCTTGACGGAGGCCCGACCAAGGTGCCCGACCCTCGGATCGAACAAGCTAAAAGGTGCAGCTAAGTTCACTCCTCCGAAAGATCAATGGCAGACCAGCGTGCTAGCTCACGTTTAACCCCTCAGACTGAGCAGTTTCAGACGCACTCCCAAGACAGCTTCTGAGAGAGATCCATGACAGGCCAGCTCTCATATTCCCTCCTCGGCTGGAATATTCTCGGCTCATATTCCTCGGCTGGAATATACTCGGCTCATATTCCCTCCCCGGCTGGAACAGCGTGAGGCTGAAGCGAGCGTGTGGAGGGGGCGCACATCGGGATGAGCAGGCGACCTTCTACCAGTGCACCTTCGAGGGGAACGAGGCGCGGGATCTGCTGGCGGGGCAGTGGGTGCGCCTCTCGGATCAGTGGATATGGGTGGAGGTGGGCAGTGGGGGCGGTGCTGTATTCCTCGGAGGGGGCAACAGCATATTCCAAGAGAGCATCTTCCGGGACAACTCGTGCTATGCGGCGCCGGGTGCAGATGTGTACGGTGGTGCGGTGGCCATCACCGGAGAGCTGACGCAGGTGCGGGCCCCGCGCGTCGCCCCAGGAACCGCCGGCGCCTGGCAGGCCGCGGCCTCCGCCCTGGAGCTCTCCGGCGCTTGGAGAGCCTCGCCGGAAGGTCGCGTGCCATGCATGCCCGCAGCGTGAGCGGAGGGCATCGAGCCACAGCCTGGAAGGGAGCCATCGGAGGCTGCTGACGAGGCAGTGTTCGTCAGCAACGACCTGCGGGTCTCGTGGGTGGAATGTGAATCGCGCACCGCGGATGAGGCAGGCCGCACGCGCTCCGCGGCAATGGTTGTCAATTAAGATTGCAAGGGTTAATTAAGTTTATTGTGGGGACAAATACCCCCCAGCTGAGTTCCCTAGATTGTCCTGAAGGAACCCTGAAAACAATGGTGTGCGCATGCGAGGCGCTTGCACATACGCAATATCGGATGGCCGCTCGCATTTTGATTCTCCGGCCCTGGATGTGGCGACAAGGGGTGCAGCCCGACTACCGGCATCAGCCTCAGTCGAATAATAGGCTGGCCCTTTTGCTGAAGTGAACAATATCGGACGGCTTGCTCATTTGTTCTCAATCGAAGGGCTCAGCTCTCAGCTCGCAGCGCTCAGCTCTCAGCAGCGGCCACCACCGCGGAGGGGAGAGATTCTGAGGGGCTGTTGCGCGCGCGCGGCGGATGACGCGCGCGCTGAGGGGCTGTTGCGCGCGCGTGTCGGATGACGGGCGCGCTGAGGGGCTGTTGCGCGCGCGTGGCAGATGACGGTCAGGAGCGGTTTCAATATTAATGCTGATGATGATACAACCCTAAATTAGGTGACGGGCATACGGGCAACTGTAGAGATGACCCAGATTCACCTGTGGGGGTTGGAAAGCACAGGTGGCATTCCAGGGGTGCAGTTTCACGGGCAACCTGGTGGATGGCAGCGGAGGCGTGCTCGGCATCGGGCACAGCAAGGTGGCGGTGGACTTCTGCACCTTCCAGGGCAACCGCGCCACCATGGTCAACGCCACCAATGGCCCGCAGGTGGCTCCCTTGGCATTCACATACCCCCACACCCAGGAAACGCGGTCTGGTCGCACCCAGCCTGACCCCATCATTAGGCATCCTGAGGCCTTATGTTCCTACGCCCCCCCTCGAGAGCAGGGCGGCGTGTACGGCTGACAGTGCGAGACGGTGCGGACGCCTCGGGCGAGTCATAGGGCCGAATGCCGCGGATGAGGTGCCGGGCGTCGTGGGGGGGGGGTTTAATGACGCGCCGCGGAGAGTTCTTTGTGGTACGTTGATCAGGGCGGAGTGGTGATGAGCCGCGGGGAGCTCTTGATGTCCAACTCCCTGCTCCAGAACAATGTGGTGGAGAGGTCTGGGCCAATGGAGAGCTGCCACAGCGCGCTCGACCTCTGCACTAGTGGTGAGTTCATTCCCGCCGGCGTCACCGCACCGGCTGTCGAGCACTCGCCACGCAGTCCGGCTGCTCGCGACAGCCGCCGCCGCCGGGCGCTCCCACTAACCCGGTTTGCACCCAGGCCGGCCGTCCTCCGCCATATGCCTGGAGCCTGAGGCGAGCGCGGCGGAGCTCGGTTCGCAGGAGGTGGGGCGATCGCACTGACGAGCGACTACTACAGCCGCACCGTGGTGATACGATGCACGATGACCAGCAATGTGGCGGAGGGCGGCGGAGGTGGCGCGATTTTCGTGAACCGCCCGCGCATCTTGCGCAGCGATGACAACACCACCGAGGAGACGTTCCTGCCGCCGCGCGGCGACTCCGGGGTGCACAATCTGAGCTCCTGCATCTTCTTCTTCAACCGCGCGACCCTCGATGACGGCGGCACCGATGTGGACGGCAGTGCCGGGCGCGACTCAGATCAGGCCGGGAGCGGGGGCGCCGTGCTGCTAGAGCCCGGCAGCATCTCCACCTTCGAGTCCTGTGTGTTCATGCAGTGTGAGGCAGCTCAGCACGGCGGCGCGATTGCGGTGGAGGTGCCCACCCGCCCGAACTCCTACCCTCTCTTCAGAGGGCGTTGCTCTCTTGGAGCGTCCCCAGGAGTTCCCCCCGAGGAACACGTCAGCGCGCTCGGCGCTTCAGGTTGCAGGCGTCTAGAAACGTTTGACGTGACATGCTGAGGTGCGCGTGTCAAGGTGCGTGCTCGAGGGTGCGGAGCAGGGGGGCATCACGCGGTGGCGGCCGCAGGCAGGGCGGAGGCTGCAGGTTTGACGGAGGCGGGGCACGGGGGTTGAGGGGAGGGCTCCGCAGAACGGGGTGGGGACGGAGCTGGTGATGTCAAGGCTGGAAGGAAACGTAGCCGCAGGGTACGGCGGCGCGGTGTGGTTCGCGGCGCACGTGCGGAGCGCCGGCGTGGAGGCCACGAACGCCTCTTTCATCTCCACCTCCTTCACCGACAACACTGGGCTTGGAGGATCGGCGGTGCGCCCCGACTTGAGCCAGCATGCATGCAGTCGCCATCCGCAGCTGATATGTCTTGGAGATGGGCCTCGATTCAAAGGCTGCTATGTCCCGGTGACAGGCCTTGATCCAAAGGCTGCGATGTCCTGGTGACGGGCCTCGATCTTAGGGCTGCTATACCCCGGAAACGGGCCTTGATTTCCGCGCTGCCATGTCCCCCCCTGTTAGCCTTGATTTTGGGTGGCGGCGTTACATCTCGAGCTGGTGTGATGAGAGAGGAATTTCTGGCATGAGGCAAAGCAAGGGATATGCTATAGGCAAGCGCCTGGCAAGGGGTGAGGGGAGGGGGCTATTGGGCAGGGAGGTGGGCGGCATGGGTTGAGGGAAGCGGGAGCTTGAACATGTGATCACAGGAGGGTGTCGGCGGCGTGCTGGTGCTCATCTCCCCGACGTCCAGCTTCCGCCAGGAGCAGGGCTCCTACACTCTGACGCTCCCCTCCTCCCCAGCCTCCATCACCAACTACTTCGTCACGTCGGACGCGGTATGTCCCTGCCTCGTCTCTCGTCGTTGGCGCTGCGAACTCGCCTCGCCTCTCTGCTCTTGCCGCAGCCATCGCCCGCCCCCGGCGTTGCCCAGACTGCCACGTGTCTGCGCCTCCGCGCGCGGGACCTCCGTCATTTGTGGGAACATCGAGAGCCCTGCTTGACGCTGTCGGGGCTTCCACATGTGACATGCGCGCTGAAGGCAGCGTCGACTGCAGTCCCCGTGTCATCCTTGTGACAAAGACCGCCACTGCAGTCCCCGTATCATCCTTGTGACAGAGACCGCCACTCCAGTCTCCGTGTCATCCTTGTGACAAAGACCGCCACTGCAGTCTCCGTGTCATCCTTGTGACAGAGACCGCAACTGCAGTCTCCATGTCATCCTTGTGACAGAGACCACCACTGCAGTCTCCGTGTCATCCTTGTGACAAAGACCGCAACTGCAGTCTCCGTGTCATTCTTGTGACAGAGACCGCTACCCTGGTGGAGGGCGCTGAAAGATGCCCTCTTGGGGCGACGATGAATCGTCATTCAAAGTGGTGGTCGTGTGGACAGCCCTTTGCAGCTTTGTGGGCAGTGCTCGGCAAGTGGTGGTCGTGTGGACAGCCCTTTGCAGCTTTGTGGGCAGTGCTCGGCAAGTGGTGGTCGCGTGGACAGCCCTTTGCAGCTTTGTGGGCAGTGCTAGGCAAGTGGTGGTCGCGTGGACAGCCCTTTGCAGCTTTGTGGGCAGTGCTCGGCAAGTGGTGGTCGTGGACAGCCCTTTGCAGCTTTGTGGGCAGTGCTCGGCAAGTGGTGGTCGTGGGTGGACAGCCCTTGCAGCTTTGTGGGCAGTGCTCGGCAAGTGGTGGTCGTGTGGACAGCCCTTTGCAGCTTTGTGGGCAGTGCTCGGCAAGTGGTGGTCGTGTGGACAGCCCTTTGCAGCTTTGTGGGCAGTGCTCGGCAAGTGGTGGTCGTGTGGACAGCCCTTTGCAGCTTTGTGGGCAGTGCTCGGCAAGTGGTGGTTGTGTGGACAGCCCTTTGCAGCTTTGTGGGCTCGCAGCTCTGCGCAAGGTGCCGGTTACATTGCGGCGCTGTCCGGCGGAGGTGTGCTCATCCAAGTTGCATGCGCATCGCGGTGCGGGCGCGTGGCTCAACGACGTGGAGGGTGGGGCGGCGGAGGATGCCGGGACAGGAGGAAAGCGCGGCGTCCTACTGGTTCGGGTCTCACCTGACCGCACACGGGTGCGAGGTGCACGCGGGGGGGACTAGTGGGTACTCTTATGCCGAGCAGGAGATGCAGGGGGTCTTGGAAGTCACGGCGATGGCCGCGCTCTCGAGCCTCAACGCCACCGGCCCGGTGCCGTACCAGAATGACTCGGTGGGCAGCATGCGCGTGCCTGCCGCGCCCGTGCGGCGCCAAGCAGGTGTCAACCATTCGCCACGCCCTGCCACCACCGCAGTGCCGCCACGCCACACCACACCGCGCCACCATACGCCACCCTGCGCACCACCATGAGTTGCTGGGGGAGGGCTTGGCAGCTTCTGCTGGGGCCGAGCCGGTGAGCAGCTGGGGCGGTGTGTCGCCCGGTGTGCGCAGATGAGGCTGTGGAGGGCTCCGGGTACGGCGGCGTGGCTTACCTCACCGGCGGCTGGTCCAGCAACTCAAGCTTGGAGGGGGTGGTGTACGCGGGCGACGCGGACGGAGGCACGCTCTACCAGTGCGCGAGCTTCACCCTGATGCCCACGACCGACACCGAGGGCAACCCGTTGAACGATGTGTACATCGCGTCGGATATTGACATCAGCAATGTCACACTGGAGGCCTTCGATCTCGTGGTGGGCACGCAAGCATCCGAGGACCTACTCCGGGCAGATGACTGGTTTGAAGACACCGCTTTGTCCACAGCGACGCACAGCTACTGGACCTTGGGCCGCACGCTGCAAGCCAGTAACTCGGACTCCTGGGTACAGGTCAGCATCGCCGTCCTCCCCTGTAATGCTTCTCACATCCACTGAGATGATGGTGGGCTGGGTTTTGTCGGCGGACCTCATGCCATTCAGTGTGTGTGCTACCCCCTGGGTCCCCCTCGGGCAGGTCCCAGCGAGGCCTGGGAGCTCTGCGTGCCTCGAAGGCCGCCCCGGGCTGTCCGCGGCTCAAGGCGGGCGCTGGGACTGGCCCCAGGGGGTGCTTCCCCACAGCACCGTTCCCTGCACTCCTCGCTCGGCCTTCCGGTCTGTGACTCTTTGATCGACTCACCGCGGTGCTCTGCATTGGCTGATGTGGAGGTGGGCGCACCGGGGCACAGGTGCTGACGACGCCGATGTTGCAGAGCACAGAGGTGCTCGTGACAGCCTCAGCAATAGCTTCCTTTGAGGGTAGCGGCGCATCGCCCCCGCTGCCCGCGCTCAACCGCGCCACCCACGAGGTCAGCGGCGCCCAGCCGGGCGGGGATGCCGGCGAGGATGACGCCGGCGAGGATGACGCCCCTTCCAAGGCGTCGCGTAGGCGGCAGCTGCTGTGGCAAAACCGGAGCCCGGTGTACCTGCAGGTGACCCCCGCCCCGTGGACCCCTCGTGTGCCGGCCCCTGGCAGCAGCAATGGCTGCGGTCTCCCAGCGTCAGCGTGCGTGGATGTGCCTGCATGCGCTGCGACGTGCTGCCAGCCGCAGCGCAGTCGGAAAGTAGATGTACACATTTCTCTCGGCAGCGCGGAAGCCGGGTGTTAAGGGGAGCGTGCGCCAGTGTTCTGCACGGAGAGTGTTCGTGCCTGCGGTCTGAGCGGTGCACCTGGGAAGTGGGCTCCGCTGGCGACCTTGGGGATTTCCGGAACAACCGGAGCCAACAGCGAGCCCGGTGGCCGTCAGATACTTTACCTGCGGGAATTCCGGCCAATCGGGCGCTCAGGGACGCACAGCAGCCGGCACACCGGGGCAGAGTTCAGGGCCCTGCGCCTGAATCAGTCACCACTGGCCCGAAGCGGCGGTTCGTCCCGAACAGCGTCATCACCGGCCGGATGCTCAACTTGGGCTGTTAGGTGCCGCCAGCTCACGGCCGGATTAGCTCAGGCTCCGTGCTACCGTGGCCGGCGGCCGTGGAAGTTACTCCGCGCTGCGGGGCTGAAAGAGGGGAGGAGTGCCACCGCCTGTGACGAGGGGCTCGAGGCGTGTGCTGGTGGGAGCCATCATTTGCAGGTTGGGGTGAACTACATAGAGGTGCTCGTGCTGGCCTGGGACGGCGTGACGAAAGTGACGTACAGCATGGAGATCAATCGGCTTGGAACCGTCCAGGACTCCTACCTCGAGAGCCTCGCGCTGCTTGCATACGACACGCAGGGTGTCCAAGTCTCCCCTCCGCCGAGCTTTGAGCCAGACTTCAGGAGTGACACTTTCAACTACCGGTAGGGGTCAGCCCATGCGCCCAACCACCATGCCCTCCACCCCCTCGATGGAAGATCGCATCATCTCTGGTACAACTACAGCCACGCCCGGTGCAGGTTCTGGCGAGTGTTCTCCGCAGCTGGCGCGGATTTTGCCTACCCTTGCGACACCGTGCCCGCCCTCTTTACTTTAGTCTCCACGCTCGCCCTGGCCATGGCCATCCAAAGACCCCCCCCAATTCCCACCCCTCTCTCGATGAGATGAGCATTCGGGCTGAGCGAGCGTGCGCCTTCCTGTTGGCTGACCTGGATGTCAGGGGCGAGGGGTGGGGATCTGGGGGGCGTTGACCTGGCAGGGTGCAAGTGCCTGAGCTGGCCTCGACCGTCTCTGTCTCGCCTGTGGCCGTGAACCACCATCCCGATGTGGTGATGACGGTCGACTCTCAAGTCGTCACGGGCACGTCCATGCCCGTCACAGTGCCTGATGCCGGTGAGCTCCATTCAATACACCCTCACCCCCCTTCACCCCCTTCAACCCCTCTGGAGGAGTGCAGCTGGCTGTTAGGTGGGACAATTGGGCGTCAAGGGTTGGTGCAGTGCGCCTACGTGGTTAGAGGCAGGATGTGTTGGGCTAGGGCATCCCGGCAGAGGGTCCCAGAGGGAGCGGACTTTCTGATCGACATGGAGCAGGAAATACCGGGCACGGGTGGGCGGAGGAGGTTGGCTTGGCATGGGTGCAAGGGGCGGAGGGGAATGTGGGTGGTGCGGAGGGGGGAGGAGGAAGAGAGGGGATGGCCGCATTATCGAGAATAGCAAAAATGCTCAGAGGAGATTGTGTTCGCCGGAGAGCGCCAGGTGGCAGATGCTCGTACACCTGGCTCGTCCAATGGCTCATCATCTCTGTCACCTCCACAGTGAGGTGGCATTAGGTCATAAAGCGTGCAAAATCAGGGGGAAGAAAGAGGGCTGGGCACAGGAGGGGGGAGGAAGAGGGATCGCCCCCCGCCTTGCTGCGCCACGTCATGCAAGCCCCGGGCGGCAGGCCATGGCATGACGAGGCGCTCACCCTGCTTACTTATGAAACAGATGGCGACCGGGTGAGGAGGTGTTGAGGTGAGCCTGGTGCGGGTGCCAGGCACTCAGAGCCCCCCAGGAGAAGGCATCGAGATAGTGGTGACTGCCCAGGACGGACAGACCGCTTCCACGTACACGCTCGTTATCTCCGATGTCCGCCTGCCACCCTCCCCCGAACCCCCACAGCCGCCCCTCCTCCACCGCATCCTCCCCGCCCCCATCTCCGGGCCACCTCCGCCCCGAGTGATCCGCCGCCACCCTCCACCGCGCCCACCTTCTCCGCCACCCCGCCACCGCCACCGCCACCGCCCGCCCCACTGAACCCCCCGCGCAGGAGAGACCCAGGCCTTCCCCCGCAGTGGAGCATCTAGCTATGTTCGGTGCTGGCGCTGCGCTGCTCCTTATAGGTAACCCTGTAACGCAGCCGCATCCCCGCGTCGTTGGACTATGTGCAGTTCAAGATCGCGACGCTGTGTCAGCTTGTTCAACACGCCGCACACGGGGAATCGCATCGAGGGGTGCCAGAGAGCTGGCATGAGATCGAGGGCTCAAGGTCGCCATCTCACTCTCAGCCATTGAGATCGAGGGTTGAGGGCCACACACACTCTCTCTCTCTCTCTCTGTCATTGAGATCGAGGGTTGAGGGCTGCCATCTCTTTCTCTCTCAGTAATTGAGATCGAGGGTTGAGGGCTGCCGTCTCTTTCTCTTTCAGTAAATTGAGATCGAGGGTTGAGGGCCGCCATCTCTCTCTCTCTCAGTAATTGAGATCGAGGGTTGAGGCTGCCACTTTTCTTCTCAAAATTGAGATCGAGGTTGAGGGCCACCATCTTCTCTCAGTAATTGAGATCGAGGGTTGAGGGACGCCATCTCTCTCTCTCTCAGTAATTGAGATTGAGGGTTTAGGCCACCATCTCTCTCTCTCTCAGTAATTGAGATCGAGGGTTGAGGGCCGCCATCTCTCTCTCTCAGTAATTGAGATTGAGGGTTGAGGGCCGCCATCTTCTCTTTGTGCGTGTCTCTGTGTCGATGGTATCTTGGCACGGCCTCGCCCTGTTCCTGAATGCTTCTCATATCCACTGGGATGGTGGTGGGCTGGCTTTTGTTGGCGGATCTCATGCCATTCAGCTTGTTTCTGTCTTCTCTATCTCTCTTTCACCACATTTCTCCTCGGCCTCCCTGGAACGGATGTAATTCCTGAGGCTCCGATCAACGGATGCCATCTCCCTGAGGCTCCGATCAACGGATGCCATCTCCCTGGAGGCTCTGATCAACGGATGCCATCTTCCTGAGGCTCCGATCAACAGATGCCATCTCCTGGAGGCTCCGATCAACGGATGCCATCTCCTGGAGGCTCTGATCAACGGATGCCAATTCCCTGGAGGCTCCGATCAACGGATGCCATCTCCCTGGAGGCTCCGATCAACGGATGCCATCTCCCTGGAGGCTCCGATCAACGGATGCCACCCTCCAAAGGCTTTCAACAAAGCGCTCCACCCAGGAGGAGCACCCTTCCTCTCCACTCCCGAGAGGCTGTGAATCTGACCAACAGCACAGGTGAGTGGCGTATGGTCGGTGCACCCCTTGCCTTGCTCGCAGGCGGGTTGTCTTGTTTCTGCTATGTACAGAAGATGGCTGCGTGCCAGTACATCGGGCTGGTCAAGGAGACGGACCTGGAGACTGCCGCCGCCGACACACACAGCGATGCCATCTCCCTACCGTCCCTGACCCGCACATTGAGCCCGACAAGTGTCCCCTCCCGTGCGCCCCACCCCTACCCCGGCCCCGTTCCCAGTTGCCCTTCACCCTGCAGCTGCTGCCCGCAGCCCCTAGCTGGCGCCCTCTTGCACTGCCCTGGAGCTAAGCCCGGACCCCCTGGTCTCCCTCCACAGCCAGTTGGGCGTCACCAAGCTTCCACCTTCCACTGCAGGTCTTGTCACAACACGGCATGCAGGAGTGTCACAGGCGCCCCCCTCCTCCCACGTTTGGGCTGTCACTTCACGCTGCCTATTGGTCACAGCTGCCCTCCTCCGTGCCGCTTCACTTCCCCCCCCCGCCCACGAAGGCTGCGTATTGGTTGTTGCCATCCCCATGCCTCATGCACAGGCGCCGCGGACCCGCCTCCCTGTGGCTTGGCCTGTGGCTTGGCCTGTGGCTTTGCCTGCGGATTGGCCTGCGGCTTGGCCTGTGGCTTGGCCTGTGGCTTGGCCTGTGGCTTGGCCTGTGGCTTGGCTTGGCCTGGCGAGTCTCGCGCAACTCCGCGGCGCGTTGCGGCCATTGTGCGCAGCCAGGTCGAGCGCCCATCGATCCTGCGCCGGAGAGTGCAATGCAGGGGCCGGACGGGGAAGGGTGCGGGACGGAGGCTCCAGGGACGATGACGCCGAGGAGCTAGAGCATCAGACCACTCCGGAGGAGAAGGGGGAAGGCGAGGACGACGCGGAGAACCCTCGGAGCCCGAAGGCGCTCATCTTCGGCGGCAAAGGGACGCAGGGCGAGAAGGCGCAGGACATCCTGAGCCCAGACGCCAGCCCGGAGAAATCCCCACCGGCCTCCCTATTCACGGTGGGTACAGGGCTTGCGGGCGGGGACCTCGAAGCGGCGCTGCCATGTCCTCATCCTCCGCGGTGCATTCAGAGACGAGCGCCCAAGCCGGGGGTCCTTGAGAGCGGCTCCGGCGTGTCCTGGTGAGGGAGAGGGCCGCCGCGCATGCATCACCACATGGTCCGTCCTCTGAGCTGCGCGGAACCCCGTAAGGAGCTGGTCGGAGTGCCTGTTTGGAGATGGTGTGTTTGGAAGTCACTGACGTGGCCGCGGGCGCTGCGGGCGACGACCACAGAAGCCGCTGGAGCTGGCGCCGATGCGGCAGCCGCCCGCCCCTGGGAAGATGGGGCCACTCGGGGAGCTGAAGACGGCCAAGAAGCTGGAGCCGCTGACTTCGGGAGACGCGGAGGCGAACGGCCTGCGCCCGCTGAAGAAGCTCGAGCTTGAGCCCCTTGCAGCACCCCGCACTGGCAGCAAGGCACAACCCCCCTCCCCCCTTGAAGGCTTCCTCCCAAGCCTTCCGCAGCCCCCCTCGCGCTGCACTACTTCCCAGGCTCGAAGCAGCTCGCATGTGCGGTGTGATCCTGACGGTTCTCTGGCCGGCCGGCCAGGACAGACAACCAGATGGCTGAAGCATATGATCGACCCATTCACCCATTCGATAGAATCCGATTAGATCCCTCCAACACATATTATTTGTATGTTTTGTGCCGTGGTTAAACACTTTATTTGATGTGCAACGTATCCTTGGATCGATTCCTTTGGCATCATCATCTTGGCACCGCCCCGCCCTGTTCCTGAATGCTTCTCACATCCACTGGGATGTTGGTGGATGATGGTGGGCTGGCTGTTACCGGCGGAGCTCATACCGGAGATCGTATTCAAATGTGAGCATTGTACTCGGACTCCTCGGGGTCTCGGCATAAGCCTTGCGATGGAGGGACACTGGGGTGCGGTGCGAGATCAAATGTGGGGATGCGTGGTGGAGGTTCAGGGGGCTGCGCTAGAGCCCCTGAAGGGGAAGCACGGGAGCACCAACAGCCGAGCGCCGCTGACGGAGAAACCAAAGGAACTGTCGCCGGAGAAGCCGGCGAAGAAGGAGATAAACCCGGTGGCGCAGGCGCAGGCGCTGTCGCAGATGGACGCCGGGTCAGCTGCGGAGGCTCTGACCAGCCTGCCGAAGGAGGATGCGGTGCTCGTGCTGACACATATGGAGCCGGAGATGGTGGCGCAGTCCATTGGTCCAATCAAGCCCAAGGCTGCTGCCAAAATGCTGTCCACGCTTCCCCAAAAAGGTGCTTCCACCCCTCCTCCTCCCCCACCCGGTCCTGCTGCACCTGCGCTGCAGAGCCCGCATGTCGCCATCTTGGAAGCCCCCCTTTGTTCTCAGGCTCCCAGGCTCGGGTGTGGTGTTGCACTGGTGATTGTGAGCGTGGCGTGAGGGCGGAGTATTGGGGCGCACAGGTACGGGCGGTGGTGGAGAATCTGAGCGCGGACGCGCTGCCGGAGATGCTAAACGCGGGAAGCTCGCGCAGCGCCGCCGCGATCATCGGCGCCATGCCGGTGCAGGCCGCGGCGGAGGGCATGGACTTGATGGAGCCGGAGGCCGTGGCCGGGATGATGAAGTACTTGCCGCACGACCACGCCGCCAACATCCTCGTCACCAAGCCCCCCCAGCAAGCGGGTGCGCAAGCCTCCACACCTGCGAGCTCGGCCTAGCAGCGAGCGGCACCGCCACCTGCCGAAGCCTCGCTGGTGCAGCCACGGGGTCGACCGCGTGATAAGAGCTTGCGGCTAGCAGTGCTCAGCTCGGCCGCCGAGTCGCAAACTAGCCAGCAGCTCTGGCAAGCCCGGCCACCAGCTCGGGCAGGCCCGGCCGCCAGCTTTGGCAAGCCCGGCCACCAGCTCCGGCAAGCCCGGCCACCAGCTCGGGCCACCAGCTCTGGCAGGCCAGGCCGCCAGCTCCGGCAGGCCCGGCCACCAGCTCCGGCAGGCCCTGCCGCCAGCTCCGGCAGGCCCGGTTGCCAGCTCTGGCAAGCCCGGCCACCAGCTCGGGCAGGCCCGGCCGCCAGCTTTGGCAAGTCCGGCCGCGAGCTCCGGCAAGCCCGGCCACCAGCTCTGGCAAGCCCGGCCACCAGCTCGGGCAGGCCCAGCCGCCAGCTCCGGCAGGCCCGGCCGCCAGCTCTGGCAAGCCCGGCCGCCAGCTCTGGCAAGCCCGGCCGCCAGCTCTGGCAGGCCCGCGAGGGCACCACTGACAGGGCACTGCTGACAGGGCACCGCTGACAGGGCACCACTGACAGGGCACCGCTGACAGGGCATTGCTGACAGGGCACCGCTGACAGGGCATTGCTGACAGAGCACCGCTGGCAGAGCACCGCGGACAGGGCACCGCGGACAGGGCACCGCTGACAGGGCACCGCTGACAGGGCACCGCTGACAGGGCATTGCTGACAGAGCACCGCTGACAGGGCATTGCTGACAGGGCACCGCTGACAGGGCATTGCTGACAGAGCACCGCTGGCACCGCGCGGGTGGGCACCGCGGACAGGGCACCGCTGACAGGGCACCGCGGACAGGGCACCACTGACAGAGCACCACTCACAGGGCATTGCTAACAGAGCACCGCTGGCAGGTCAATGGTGTGCACCCGGGCTGATGGCACTCTAATGGCAGAGGCGCCTGGTTGGTACGGAGGGCGGTGTCTGCAGCGGGGGAAGGCCTGGCTGATGGGGTGCGGTGGCTGCAGCAGGGGAAGGCCTGGCTGATGGGGTGCGGTGGCTCCGGCGGGGGAAGGCCTGGCTGATGGGGTGCGGTGGCTGCAGCGGGGGAAGGCCTGGCTGATGGGGTGCGGTGGCTGCAGCGGCGGAAGGCCTGGCTGATGGGGTGCGGTGACTTGGTGCGGCAGGGTCATATGTGGCTGCGATGCGCTCCGGCCTTGCAGCGGAAGTGATCGGTGAGTCCCTGGTTTGCCGATGCCGGGCTCCGCGCGCCGTTCTCTTGAGCACCGCACGCAGCTCAATGTGCGCCTCTGCTCAGCTTCCCCCAGCTCAGTGTCCGCCTCTGCTC
>LGRX02019478.1:0-26058 GCA_001247695.2 Cymbomonas tetramitiformis | reverse complement strand
TGTCATAGGGTGGGGTGTGTGTCATCGGTCATTTTGCTTAAGTGTCATAGGGTGGGGTGGGTGTCATCGGTCATTTTTCTTAAGTGTCATTGGGTGTCATTTTTCTTAAGTTTTCTTAAGTTTTCTTAAGTTTTACTTATATCACCGACGTATAACTCCATCGGCCAATAGCTAATTGCAACGCTACAATTTATACGTATGGAGGCTTGTGGGGGTTTATACGCAAAAAGTTAAGAAAAGATAAGAAAACTTAAGAAAAGTTAAGCAAACTTAAGAAAACTTAAGAGAATACTTACAGAAGTGTATGTGGTGGGCGATGGGAAGGTTATGGGAGAGAACAGAGTGTGGTGTAGCTGCTCTGTGCTGACACTCATGCTGGGAAATGCCTCTGATGTCTGCTGTGACATCCTGATTGCTGAGCTGGTTGAGATCAAGGACTGGGTGTGGCAATAGCCACAGGTGAGCAAAGTGGTGAGTGCTCGCCTTTTTTATTTAATTAGTCTCGTCCTCTTCGATGTCGCTCGCTGGAGGCGAAGGGGCGGGACTTCCAGGCGGTGATGGGGGGACCCAAGGCCACTCTTCGATTCCTTGCACTGGATATGAGCCAGGGAGCGCGGGGAAGACTGTCAGGTCTTGGGAGTTCGGGTAGCGGAAGAGAAGGTTTCCAATCTGAACCCACACCCAGTTGTGGTATCTTGGTGGGATAGCCAGCGTGACTATATCCAGGCGCTCAGTTCTCCTCCTCGTCGTCAGAGGAAGAGGGGGAAGGAGGACCGCTCCAAGGACCGCTCTGCCAGAAGGCGCCTGCTGGTGGGTAGGTGGGGTCTGGAGGGAATACCCACTTGATGGGTCCTTGCTTCCACCAAGCTCTTCTGTATTCTTCTGGCGAAGGGGGTACTGCCATACACCGGCGAGCTCAAAAATTCGCCAGGGCTCCGCGACACAGATTTCAAGTGCCTATGTATGCAGGCAGGGGTCAAGGAACTGCAACCAGAAAGCTCAGCAAGGTCCCAGAAAGCTCAGCAAGGTCCCAGAAGGTAGCCGGACTTCGTACACTCCCAAAATATTCCAGCCAGAGGGTAAACCAGAGGTGTCCAGAAACTGTCCAGAAACTGTCCAGAAGCCACTAAAAGCGCTACTTTGAGGGGTTTTCCCAGCTGCTGGTGGCCGTGAGGGCGGTATTGGGGGGTTCTAGGGTGTCCTATGGGGTCTGGGGAAGGAGTTTTTGGTGGTGGGGGCTACTGTGGAAGGTTTGGGGGTAGGCTGAAAAGGGGCTAAAACGGCTATTTTGGGCTGTTTTTGGCTGTTTTTCGCCTTTTTAAGGCTCTAGAAAGTGAGCTATGGGGTTTTCCTGGCTACTATAAACCGGGGAAACCCTTTAGGGTGCTCCCTGACGGTTGTTTGTAGCCTGGGGCAGACTTGGAAGTTAAGATCGGAAAACGAATGCTGACTTTTTTGAGCCTGGTTGGGTCCCCAGTGTTAAGGGGCGAAAATATGAAGTTTTGGAGATGTTTTCCAAAGGATACGGCCGTTGAATACGAAAAAAAATGTACTTACGGAGGCTAAAATTGCGCCCAGATAGCCGGAAGTGCAGCTCTCCCCCTGTATTACAACGGAAGTTACAAAAGGCCCGTGGGCGAGTTGCGCAGAGGCGAAATCGCAGCACGCTGATACCAAATGTGCCAGGGGCACGACGACAGATGCTCGGAGATATGTTTTTGATTGAACGTGCAAAGGTACACAATTCGGATTTTTATAATATACTGGATCAGGGCCAGATTGAGGTACAAACGATAATTCGGTTCCGAGTTCTGAAGGCTAAACACTTCTCAAGTGCTCTACTTATTCACTCGTCACTCAGGTTGCAGGGTCAACCACTCGAGAGCCGATGTCACACTTCGGCTCAACGTTCAGTTCCCGATCCGATCTCATTTCTAATTCCGATTCGTCATTCTCGATTCAGATGTTATGCCGACAGGCTGACACGATGACTGCCCCACAGTACTGTCATACTACTGTACTGTCATACTGTCATACTGTCATAGCGTCATACTGTCATACTGTCATAACCTTAATATCTGATATTCGATTTCATTGTCTTTTCAACCCCGATGCGAATCTGACCATTCTTCTAGGGTCTGACTGAGTTCCACGATGACACCCCCCACAGTACTGTCATACTACTATAGTGTCATACTGTCATACTGTCATAGTGTCATAGTGTCATACTGTCATACCCCGGACATCTGGTATTCATTCTCATCGTGATTTCAAGCCCAATCTCACTGTCATCGTGCCAATCCCAGATTACCCCCGATGACACACATACGGACGCATAGACATATCGGCTCACGCTGTGCCTCCGGGCACACGGTGCGTGTGCTACGGGCAGGCTTGCATATTCCGTGGCATCGACACCCTCAGCCCGGTGGTGCGGGCACAGGTGCGGGCACAGATGCTGGCAGCCTTTCAGGCTGCGGCACAGCACGGTGGTGAAGATGTAATGTCTGGCGGTGCACCAGGTGCTGGTCCCATGATGGCTTCTGGGACTTCTTAAGTTGGCTAACATCTGGATGTACATTGCGGCTGCAGTGTACGGCACTCCTT
Organism: Cymbomonas tetramitiformis; assembly: GCA_001247695.2. Lineage (NCBI taxonomy): Eukaryota > Viridiplantae > Chlorophyta > Pyramimonadophyceae > Pyramimonadales > Pyramimonadaceae > Cymbomonas > Cymbomonas tetramitiformis. The sequence continues at coordinate 23,451 of LGRX02019478.1, read as the reverse complement.
TGTCAACAACAAAAACATCTTTCAATGACAGAAGACTTTTCTTTGTTTCAAAATTTTCACAAGCATCATCCTGAGTTTGTTGCTGCACTGGTTTGAGATTATTAGGTTTGCAGTTGTAGCGACACGGTTTTATCAGAATAGCACAGTAGATTTACCCGGGCCAAGTGCCTTAACATTTCCTGCTATATACTACTGGCCCTGACGTTCTAGTCCACACTCCAGATTGGAGGTGGTGTGCCGGGATCTGGGTGGGCAGCCCTGTCTGAGAGTCTCAGTTCAGGCCCCCACTCAGACCCAAGTCCAATCTGAGTCTGTCTAGAACAGAGTACGCGTAGTAGTACAGCGAGCTGTCAGTGACCGTTCGAGGTTCGTAAGTTCTAGGTTATCAGTTCTATCTTAGTAATTATTCGATATACTTATCCATACCAAAAAACCCTGAATTCTGACTGATATTGAATATTATTCACCCGTGATATACCGGTAGTATATCAGTAGTCCGTACCTCACCAACACCATTCCCAACTACGTGATTCCCGCCATGTCTGTGGACTGCGTTTCCCTCGCCAGCCGCCTTCGTGCTTCGGCCTTCTCGTGAGATACCTGCGACATGACCTGCGCACACCCAGTATCGTAAGCACACTTATTATGATAAGCGAACTGAAAAATAAAAGTAGCCGAACACTTCAAAATCCCTGCGTGCATCACAACAGTCACAACACCAAGGGGTGCAGGGAACATATCAAACTTTTATGTTGTACGGCCAACACTCAAAATTTCCATCGGCCAGGTTTCGGCCATCCCGGCCGAAATCTAAAATTGCCCGCTGCAGACGCAAAATTTTAATTTTAAGTATGGCAATATCATGAAAATCGCAAAATTTCGGGGAAATTTTCAAAATTTTACATAATTCGTCTCGGCCAACAAGCAAAAGCACCCTCGGCCAAACCTCGGCCACAGCCCTCATCGTACGGCCACAGACCGGCCATAGGGGGTTGATATGTTCCTTGAAGGGGTGGTATCGGGGGGTTTTTTTGCCATCGATAACTTTGAATAACTGCTTTTAATAAAACTATCGACTGATATGATATCACAACTACTGAATTTTTAAATATCGGTCGATATGAATAATACAACAAAACACTATTGATTGATATGAATAACCCCCCAAAAAACTATCGATTGATATTTAGAAATTTTACATATTGATAATCGATATTGATACCGATATTTGCCCTAAAACAGACTGACATATCGATATTTCAGTTATCGATATCCAACTAAGTTGGGCAAGGGTCACAGCAGGAGTTGAAAGGGTCACAACATGGGTAGAAATATGCTATAATAACAGAGCTTAAAGCAGGGTCACATCAGGGGTTGAAAATGGGCCATAGCAGGGGGTCAGAATAAATTATATGTATATGTCACATCAGTGGTTGAAACTGGGTCACCGCAGGGGTTGCTAAGGCAAGTATTCAGATCTCCAGATATTACATTTACTTTGTGTTAAGTGAGGCCATCATAGAGTGTTCTAAAGTGCCTTGAGCAGTCACCCTCTTTCTTAATTCTGAGTGCATCAAGTCTGCAGCTTCAACATCTTCACTGGATTTTTCACGGGGAGCCCAATCTTCCCCCCATCTATATGTATTGGGGGGCAGTGGGCCCTCTGTCATTCAACCCTCGACCTGAAGTGTCACCAGTCATGTCACAGTCCCACCTCACGGTTGCTCCCAGGGGTCCCAGCTTAAAACACTCACTGCCGTATTTTACTCATCTTGCAAACAGTGACTCGTCCGCCTCTGCGTTTCTGTGTTCAGTTCGACCGCGATATAATATATATATATATATATATCCCACTTTCCCTGAGGTTATCGGCTACCACTTGTGGGCGTTTTCTTCTGTTTTGCTTGGAGATCCTTGGGGCCGCACAAGCTCCCCTCGTAAGATTTACGGTTGACGTCAAGCACAAGCTTCGTCCCGGCACAAGCCTTTCTCCGACATCGGCCACCGTTAGCGATCGCGACCGTGTCAACTTTTGTTTCCGTTGAACAATCCGGAATTCGAGCAGCACAAGCGCTCTTTATTTACCTTCCCGCCTACAACGCATTTTTACGATTATGGCATCAACGGGTCGACGCAGCCTCGGAGAGGCCCTCCGCTCCGCGCGTGCCACTTCTGCATCTGGCACGCCCTCGAATTCCGTTTATTCCGGCTCGAGGGCCGCCACCCCTCGACAAGGCCTTCGCACCCCTGGCCCCACCGGCCCGGATCCGGTGGTGCGCATGAACACCCTTGTCACCAAGCCCACGTACATCTCCGACGCTGCCACCTCTGCTGTTGCATCTCATCGCGATGCCTCGGTTCGGGTGTCCACCCCGCTGCGCGCCTCGCAGCAGTACGAGTACGCCGACCGCCTCGACTACGCCTTCAGCTATGGCGAGGAGCTCGTGAAGCTGTTACGCTCCCATGGGTTCAAGCCGCAGAAGGGCTACACGTTCGACGGTCCCGACGCTGAGTCTGACTTCGCCATTTTGCTCAGCAACCTCCACCACGTGCTCTTCCTGGTGTCCCACTTCGAGTACGACAAGATCTTTGACCTCGAGCACGAATACTTGGAGTACAGTATCACTGGGCCTTGAACGAGCTCGTTTTCATCATCCTCAAGGGCGTTCTCCAGGGTTCGGCTTTGGCTCTTTTACCAGGAGTCTGCCCGCGTGCATCCACGTGACGGGCGTTGCGCCTTGCAACGCCTACGGTTCCATGTCGAGGCCACCACCGACCCCGACTGGCTACTGCCCGACGCTCCAGTCCTACCACAAGGATCGAAGTAAAAGGGGGCTAGCCGCCACGATTTTTCGATGTAGTTGATGTTTGAGTGCTTAAAGATCATCCTTGGGTGCTCAAATATTTATTAAAAACATGTGCCGGGTGATATACTCGATATGGGTACAGTATGCACTTGTGAGGGCTGAAGAGGTGGGGGTAAAATTAATTCAAATTAGATAAAAAGGCCAGTCCTACCACAAGGACCGAAATGTTTCTCACGCTAGCTACCTCCACGAAGGTCCTGTGAAAATTCGGAGACCTATGTTGTCAAGTTCGCGAGCTGCTCTTTCTGCAATGTCTTGTCAAAAAAATGATCGGAGGTCATCTTCGCCCTCAAAATATCGGTTGAAGTTGCCTGGGTATACAAAATCCGAAAATATCACTGTGGTGTGGTTGGAATTTAGTGATTTTTAACGCTACCCATGCTTAATGTTGATAACGTAGCATGAAATTGCGACATTGTTTAGGCAAGCGGGCAAAGGGGTACTCAGTTTAGGTCCCAATGAGACTACAATCCGGAGGATAGGCACTAGGAGCATCAAGAGGATGGTTAAAAAAATTCCCGCGCGTCCGGTCCTTGTGATAGGACTGAACGAGATTCCAGTCCTTTCACACGGACTGTCGGGCAGTAGCCACGACACTTTCCGCTTGTGGACGAAGCTGCGGGCGACTACGATCGACGAGACCGCCGACCCCGCCCCCCAACTTAGCGTTTCCCGCATTCTTGGCGACAAGCACCAGCGGCTCGACCCCACCTACGATGACGCCGGTCGTGTCCAGGACCTTCACCACGTCCTCGGCCGGTCAGCGGCGAGCTCCCCTCATGTTTCACCACTGTATCTGGTGGTGCTGCGTGAGCTCGCCGCTGGCCACAGGTTTACTTTCTCGTCCCTCGCTCCCCGCATGTCCACCGTCTGGCAGAGCGAGGGCCACCTATCCCGCCTCAGTGCGCCGCCCTCGGGGGCTGGTGGTGGTGGGAAGGGTGGGGGGAAAGGTGGTGACGCCACCTTCAACTCCGTGCAGACGCGGTTGAACATCGTCAAGCCCGTCGGCGACTGGAAGCCGCCTCCTCGCCATGGGCGCTACCTTGTGTGGGAAGGTACCGGGTACCCCTGCATTTCGTGCTTTCGCTTGTGGGGGATCACCGACGGGCACCTCTCCACAAAGGGGGTCTGCCCCTTCTCGTGCACGGCGGCATTCGCACCTGGGCAGGCACCGGCGGGTGCGCCGGCTGCGCCACCCCGCCCCACGGTCACCGCTTGGTCTCAGCCTGCCGGGACGGCTGCACCGGCTGCGGCTGCGGCGCCACGCCAGCCTGCAAGGTCTCCGTCATTGCAGTTCGCGGCAGTGGTCGACGATGCCGTGGAGGAGGAGGGTAGCCCGGCAGTATTCACCTTCCGTCCGCATGTCGATCGCGGCGATGACGACGATTGGCCAGCCCTCCGTACTGTGCCGTGGGTCCCGTCCTTCCAAGGGGCGGCTGCCGACTCCAAACAGCCACCGAAAGAAGATTAGCATCGGGCACTTTAAGATTAGAAGTTGGCAGTAGGATGCAGTTTGGCGCTGGCAAATTCCATGTTAGGGTTTGCCGTTCTAGCCGGGCCGGAAAATGGTCCCTTGACTCTGCATTTCTTCTGCCTGTGGACTCTGCATTTCTTCTGCCTGGTGACACCTCATCCCCACGGGCTGAGGTGGTGTCACGCGGAGCCCAATCTTCCCCCCATCTATATGTAGTGGGGGGCAGTGGGCCCTCTGTCATTCAACCCTCGACCTGAAGTGTCACCCGAGTCATGTCACAGTCCCACCTCACTGTTGCTCCCAGCTTAAAACACTCACTGCCGTATTTTAATCATCTTGCAAACAGTGACTCGTCCGCCTCTGCGTTTCCGTGCTCAGTTCGACCGCGATATATAATTATATATATCTCTCTCACTTTCCCTGAATTTTCTGAAGGCTACGATGAGGGACTCGCAGCCAGCAAGGTTCTCAATGGGCTCCCAACTATCTGCGACATCTTCGAGTCCTTCCCAACTTATCAACCATTGCGGCGCGGTTCCTGCAAGAACACGCTCCGCGCGAATCTCTCGAATTTCGAATTCTATGTCATGTGGACCATGGGGCTCGAACGGATTTCGAGGAGTGCGCTTGATCGGACCCTTCGTTGCCTTGAGGGACAAGGGTGGCACCGGACGATGACGTTGTCTTGCGACGCTTGACTCCACTTCCGCGCTTCCCCATGTTTTTGAATTTCAATTTGTCGACAAATTTGTGGCTACCACAGTGTCACTGTTTGGCTATATTGTGATGCCTGATGGTCAATACTCAATAGCATAGTCGTAATGATCTTAAGGGGCGTAACCGGTTGACCCGAGGTCCAACTGGTTTGAAGTGATTAGTGCAAATTAATTAACTGGTTGGGGTTAGTTAGTTAATAACTAAAAAATTGATTAGCTAGCTACAATTGGTTAATTACTTTTATTGCACTAGTTAATTGGTGGTTTAACTGGTTACAACCAATATTGAGTATGGGGATACAGCGGCATTAAATGTTGCTCATTCGAGGTCAAACTCGACCCATTCGGATATACATGTTATTTGTGTCAGATGTCATCATTACTCTCTGGCAACCCTACATTCTGGGAAAACCAGAAGACGCGTCTTCTGAACGTCTTCTGAACGTCTTCTGAGACGTCTTCTGGGTCCAGAAGACATCCAGAAGACGTCCAGAAGACGTCTTCGGCGCGTCTTCTAATGTCTACCATCTTCCGGTTTCCAGAAGACGTGCAGAAGATCTTCCGGGAAGACATCCAGAAGTTATCTTCTGGACGTCTTCTACATGTCTTCTGAATCCCGGAAGACGTCTTCTTGATATCTTTTGGGCGTCTTCTGTACATCTTCCCCGAAGATCTTCCGGACGTCTTCTGAAACTCAGAAGATGGTAGACATTAGAAGACGCGTAGAAGACGTCTTCTGGATGTCTTCTAGATATCTTCTGGAACCCAGAAGACATCTAGAAGACATCTTCCGGAATTCAGAAGATGTACAGAAGTCATGCAGAAGACGTCCAGAAGATATCTTCTGAATGCCTTCTGCATGTCTAATAAATTTCAACATTCGTATACGCATTCGCGAGGAATATTTTTAGGCTGAAATAAGCTTGCAAGAAGGATGAGTGCAAACAAGATGTATGGCATAATACACTTCTCGCCATCCTTAACAAACATATTCTCAACGTTTGATACACGACACGAGATGATTTATTTGTGTGGAAGGTTAAGATGCTTTGGAGACTAAAATTGCTTTAACAATATTACTTTTCAATCAAGAACCTAATCATAAGGAGGGCCACACATATTATTATCCTAACTAGCTAAGTGTCTAGAACTACTTCGCCCTCCGAGTCACTGTCGCACAGTAGGGAATGCTTGCGCTTGCTACCCACGGCGGCTGGGGGAGCTGCTTGGGCTTTGGGAGTGGTGAGGGGAACGGCGTAGTGTGCCAAGTACTCCTCTCGCACCGACTGCAAGACCTTAGCCTTGTCGTAGTTCTCAGGACCCTTGAACTTGAAGCGGTTGAAGCGAGGGTCTAGCACGGTACTGATAGCCAACTTCCTGAACCTCTCGATCTTGCGCGTAGTACGCGTTGCAGCTGCATCGGTAGCTCCCTCCACCGGCTCGGCTTGCAACTCGGTGACCCACCGCTCAAAGAGGTCCGCGTGCACCTTCTGCCTCCCGACACGCACCGGCTTAGATAGCTTGTGCGCCGGCACCACCGTGTCGCCCACTTTCACAGCCTTGGTATCCTCGAGCTTGATGATGACCTTGTTCACCAACGGAAGAATCATGCCTACACATCGCAAAAGCACACGATGTTAATGACGGCTCAAGTGGCTCGGGGCGTTAGGCTACAAGTGTCTAGGTTATTTTGAGGGGACGCTGAGCGATCCGCTTGCGGTATCCGCTAAATGCTTCCGATTTCGACGTATTCCCCCCTTCTTACCGTCCACGACAACCGAAGCATTGCCACCCTCACCTCGAGGACCGCTTTTTGAAGCTGCAGTCGGAAGCTTTTTCTTTGTTCGCCCCATTATATCCAACACAGTTTAGCGCGGTATATCTATATCCACGCAACGGACAGTTCTGCAGAATTTGTGAGTTGTGTTTGCGACACTGTTGACTGTAAGGTGTGTGTAAAGACGACAAATGGCTTCGTGAAAACGCTCGACACTCGACTGCTGCTCATGACACTCGTGTCGTCTCGCGCGATTAAGATGTTCCTAGCGCTGACCGCTGAGGCTGTGTCGAAAATCAGAGATCTCGATTTTTCGATTTTCCGACCGATCGCGATGGGCGACATGGGTGATTAACCGGTAATTAATAAATTTTGAGGGGGTTCAGCTCGTTACTGCCACTAAGTAGTTAATTCGATTAATAAAATTAATTAACTAGCTACAACCGGTTAGTGCGAATTAATTAACTAGCTAGGGTCAGTTAGTTAATAAAAATGGAATTGATTAACTAGCTAGTAACAATAACTGGTAGTAACTGGGTCTAACTAGTTAACTGGCCTAACTGGTTACTACGGTTAAATGATCTTCGACTCACTTATAAGCGCATATTGTATGATTGGTCGTTTCCAACTAAGGAAGTAAGGATTCCAAGATCGTTCCGACCAACTCACGGGATCCATGCTCAGATTTTCGATATATGCGATATATCGCATTATCGGGATTCAGCTACGGCGCATTCGGTATCGCGGATATGACGCGAAAAATCCGATATCGATAAATCGATATCAAAAACCCCAAACCACTATCGATCGATATGATAAGTACCCAAAGTGTTATCGATTGATATGAATTACTCTGAAAATGTTATCGATTGATATGATATTTTTCGATAACGCTAAAAATGTTATCGAATGATATGATATTTCCGATATATCGATATATCATAATTTGATAATATCAAGATATCGATAGTTCGATACCGTCCCTTGCACAACACCGTTCGCCCCATAAGGCGAAAGACGTTGATGAAATTGTGAGGTGCGTAGCTGTGATGAAGGATTTTACAATGCAATTAGAATTGCGGCTTGGGATGGTTCCACGAAGAACGAGTCACACAACGACACTTCAATGGTGTCCGCGATGTCGATGTGTTCACCGTCTGCTGCCGGCGACGCTCACTCGACTGCGGTCACTCACTCTCTCTCTCTCACGCGATAGCGATACGAGGTATGACGCAGCTGTGACATGCAGTACGGCAATTTGTCTCCAATTTTAAGACTGTGTGTGTAGTGTAACTGACTGACAAGCCGATATAATCCGCGCACACCATATCTGAGGACTGTGAGCTTCTGTGATTGCCTCAAATCGCCTTCTTGCCGTTCAGATCGACGAGTTCACCAGTCGTCAAAAGTGCCGCCTTATCTTGCAGTGCATGCCGTTTTCGCGCACCGCGCGGCATGCGCCGGATACGGCGACATACAATACCCACCAATTAGGACCTTACACGTCGACGTACGGTGTCCGAATTCCTCCGGAGGCCACCGACACGTAGGACTGCGGGGGTCACCGGCTGAGCGGATCTATGTTTCTATAAACGCGACCCCCCCCAACGTAATTTACGCGTAATTTACGTGTTTCGGGCCATTTGAGATTTACGCGTAAAACGTATAGTACAATGGGATTTCACCATAACCCTGAGCGGCGATTATCACTGTTAAAATCCATCGAGAGCGGTGATAACCACCACACAATTCCGATATGCAATAGCGCCTTCATTAGGCTTTGAAACTAGCATATATATGCATATGATCATGTTTCAATCCGTAGCAGACCTGCAGACGAGCCGAGAGGCGAGAGCAGATGTGCAGATCAGCAGAAGTGCAGAACCTACAGAAGAGGTGTAGAGCAGCTGAGCAGGGCACGAGGGCAGAGGCGGGCAGGCGGCAGACAAAAGAGCACAAACGGCAAAAGAAAATGATTTCAGTTTTGATGCTATAATGCTCTGAACCTCTGATTGCAACAAACAATATATTTTATGTTTATCTTATAGGGCTTATGGCCTTATGCACTATTATGCACATTCGTTAGTGCTCTACAGTTAATCAGTTATGAGCTCGGAACAGGAACCACTCAGATAATCGAAGGTCTCTGACACTTTCAGGTCTCAGTGTCGACGGAAGCACGGAACAAGTTGAAGTGTTTAGCACCTAGCAGGTGAAAACATTAGGGCGGCGGATCGTGCGCCCTGATACTGTCGATACTACAGCACTCGGCTCGGCGGTGCCAGCTTCAGCCTGCTCCGGCTCAGGCGGTACACGCCAAGCACTCTGGGCGAGTATGGCATCCCCACGGCGCCTGCCACGCTCCACCCTTTCAGAGCGCACAAAGTCTGCCTCCGTTGCAACCTCTTCCTGCCATGCATCCACCCACTCCACTTCCTCTGTCCCCTCGGTCCAGGGAATTACATGGCTACCTTGTCCAAGCCGCCGGCGCTTCCTCATCTGCAAAGCATTGTGCTTTACATAAATGAGTTTCTCCACCTTATCCCAACTCAGCAAGTTTCTCTTTTTGGTCTCGATTGCGTTCATCTGCTTGTGCCCCCGTTCAGCTGCACCGGAGGAAGACACCTACAATCCATGCACGCGCATGCGCCATATCTCCATCATGCTATCCCTCTTAAACAGCTACACTTCTAGTGAAAAAAAGCCGTATCCATCGAAACTAAAATAGGATGAAACTGAAACAGCGAGCGAGAGAGAGGCACACCTGAGCAGTCGCACGCATCCCCACGGCCTGCAAGTGTTTCACTTCGCTCCCATGCACAGCCCAAAAGTCAGCTGCAGATCACCGCTTGGCATTGAGCCAAGTCACAGGACGAGCAAAAACACCCAGCTTGTTTTTGTAAGTCATCAATTCAACCTCTGCCGCAGCCCGCTTCTCGAGTTGAACTTCACAATGCTTCTTATAAGCTTCCTTCTCCTCCTCAGTCGCGTCCGCTGGTGGGGAAATGCCGTCGTTGAAGGTTTTCTCGACGAAGGTTCGGAAGGCTTCCATGATCTCCGGATCGTCGTGCTGGTCCATATCAATGTACTCAGGGTCTAACAGGTAGCCAGTGCCCTGCACACACGTGAAGCCGTAATCCCACCGATAACGGTGGATGGAGATGAGCTCCTGTTGGATATCACTCCAACAGTGCTCACCATCCTCCCAAGGGATGTTTCCAGGCAAGACACGGATAGCCTTCAGTTGCTCTTGGACTTGAAACTTCATGTACTGAATCTTCGACGCTGTCGGGGCGTCCGAGTCAGAGAACCGGAGCAAGCTGACTACCGGCCGCATACAGTCGCTCACCAGCTTGATGCCCAGCGGCAGCAACATGTCGTCGGCGATAGCCTTCACCTCTTCATACTGAGCCATTAATGTCGGAGACTCAGGGGTGGCACGTTGGTTCCTGTTCCTGCGGACGTATTCTCGCACGTGGGTATCAGCCAGTGTTTTCTGCACGGCGTCGAGGTTCTTGGCCATGTTCTCCAGGCCAATGAAGACAGTCGCAAAGCGAGTGGCGCCAGGGAGTGTGAGCATGCGTTGGGAGAGTTCCTTGAAGGTGGAGAGCACGTGGCTATGGTTGCGCACGAACTTTCGCACGACATTCACCTCGTGGACAATCTTCTTGAAGAAAGGCACCTTCTTCACAAAGTCCTCCAACTCCAGGTCTGAAACATGCGTCTCGCAAGGACCCACGCTCACCCAAGGACACCGTTTCTCAATGAGAGGCCAACTCCCACGAGTCGCGTTGTCCATAAGGACTTGGACGACGCTGTAAGGGTCGTCCAGGGACTCGATATAGTCGCAAATGAAGTCAGCGATGAATTGCTTATCCTTCACCTACGCCACACAACAAACGAAGGAAACAAGCACTTAGAGTTTAGCGAGGAATGAGTGATTTACTCTCAGAGTTTGCAAACGTAAAATGTTCAATGAACACAGCGAGGTTTCGACCAAACACGGAAGGTTCCATCACCACGTGACGCACGCACCTTTCCTTCACAGTTATGCGCCTTAATGAACTCCACCAATGCTGGTGATACGTTCAACAGGTTGAGAATAGGCCTGCGGTTGCCATCAGTGGCCCCATCAGACACGAGAGTAGTACCAAACTTGCGGAGTGGAGCTCGTTGTTCAGCGATCTCCGCTTGCACCTTGTCATAGGCTTTCTCCAGCATAGTTGAACCAACGGTTCTGAAGTTTGGCGCGGTGTACCCAGCGCCAACCGCTGCCACACGCGCCAAAGCGGTCTTCATGGCGGGATGATCCAAGATATGGAAAGGGGTGTCGGTCTCGTACAACGCCATCGCGAGTTCTTCGTCAGCAAGTTGTTGTTTGCTGTTGATAAGAAGTGGACCTGCAGGCGAAAACTAAATACGTAGTCACGCAATCTATCTATTATCTAAGCTATGTACATCATCGATATGCAAGCGCTCACGCACCTATGGCCAATTGTCTTCCACGTTTCCGGCTACCAGCAACGACTGCAGCATCTGTGGAAGTGGCGTTGTTCAACAACGTGCGCTCGCGAACTTTTTCTCGCTCCTCATCCCTCTCCTTTTTATATTGAAGGCATTGAGCCTTGGCGTTTGTGAACTGCGTTTTGCGTTCCTGGAACGAGGAGTCCTCTTCGTCCTGGCGCTGGCGAACACCCGGGCACGCAGCAATGCCGGCAGCCTTTGTCCCACTGATGTGGCAACAGATTCGATCGGGCGTCCCATTGAAAGTTTTATCACAAAACAAGCAAGTCGCCTCCTCCTTAGGGGAGCCGCGTTTCCCCGCAGGATACAACTGCTTGTTGCCTAGTGAATCCCGCCTCGGCTTTGCAACTCGAACGAAAACCCACAGGAAGTCGGTTTTCAAGTTCACTGTGCGTTCACGGGGAGCTGGCCTTGCGCTTGCCGTTCCTCCACACTCCTCCTCCTCAAGCTGATCATGATCATCATCAGGCGCAGATGGAGATGGTGATGGTGGGTGTTCTTCACCAATGTCGGTCATACTTAATAATAGAGTTGTCCCTGGAGACGGAACACCCTGGCTGCCAAAACCCAAAAGAAAGGACAACGGCCGCATCAACGCATCTGATCTCATTAGCAAATCTGTGACACTGTTGATTGTAGTCTTAACGAAGTCTCGCGCTGGACACGAAATCGCGTAAAATCTCAGATTTTACGTCATTCGCGTAAAATCGTGCTAAAACAGGGTACACGTAATTTACGCGTAATTTACGTGTTTCAGGCCATTTGAGATTTACGCGTAAAGCGTTTATAGAAACATAGGAGCGGATGATGCCGCGGCCTCTGAAAATCAGTGAAAAACAACATCATGGGAAATTCGGACACCGTAGGTAGTTTTAAAAAGGCATATATAGAGGACTTATGTATGCCTTTGACCCTCCTGCGGTGTCCGGACAGTCGCTTTCCAGCATCCGGTAGGGTAGGATGCCGCCATCGGGTTTGGGTTTGCGGAGAGCGCTGAAATCTGCAGCCATTCGCGTTTCACCCGGTTGAACTTATCTGGAACTTATCGTATGCCTTGCACTATGCTTGCTTAACGGGCGTTAAGCAAGCACGGTACTATGGTTGCGTCAAGGAATGTATACCATTCCTTGAGCACCGGCATTCCGGGGAGTCGCCTAGGTCACGTAGATTGTTCATCCACTCAAGTGAAATGAACAAACCTGGCAACCTGTAAACTTTTTTGTTGTGCGTGACACAAGCTACTTGAATACAGGTTTGTGGTTACGTTTGTTCGTGCGGGCGCGTTGTAGTGCGGATGGCTAAACTCACGTGATCATCTTCGCGCAAGGGAGGCGAAGCTGATCACGTGTAGTTGGACATGAGTTCGCATTTGAGGAGTGTATGCATATATGCACTGTGATATGCTGTATGGTATGTCGTGCAATAATATATGATAAAAAAATACACCACTGCTGTTGACCCCGGGTCAACAGCAGCGGTGTATTTTGAAGTGAACGAAAGTCGAAAGTGATTAAGAAACAATTTCAAACTGTCTCGAGCTTCCCAACACCGATTTATCTGCGTCCGATGACTGTGTGCATGTAATTGTACCGTCAGATCGAAAATAATCTTATACACAGCTGGCGTAATTTTCGAGTCATCGTCGTCATCGAAAATGCACTTTTGATTAGGTCATGAAATTGCTGTATGCAGCTGCAGTCATCATGTGTCATCGGACAAGTTCCCAGCGCCCGCGCCCGCGCCCCCACCCTGTCCCTATCGAATAATCAATATGAATATCGAATATGAACATCTGTATATCACGAAAAAATATCCGGAACGCACGACTCCACGACAGCGGCATCGGCAGTTCATCACGCGACGGCATCGGCATGGGCATCGGCATCGACAGACGACAGCGACACGCGACGGCAGCGCAGCGGCAGAGAGCCAGAGACTGGCACTGAGGGTGGTTCTACGGTTTGGTGACTGTTGATGTTCTTCAATCGCGAATGTTCAGTTCAAGTCTATAGCTCTACGACATTCAAGAACTGTTCAAGATCGCCCTAAAACATCATCTATCTAAAACGTTCCGTTGTGGGATCGAAAAGATATTAAGATTCCAGTGCGAACAGAACGGTATCACGTCATCGTCAGCGGACTGCTCTACGAGTCTAAATATATTTTTAACAAAGCCCAAAGCACTAGAGTGAAGATGCCGAACATCGTGGATGCTAATCGTCCTGCCGCGAAAGGAACTAACCAGGCAAGTGGCTCAGGAGCAGGGCGCGTGGACAAGAAAGACGGCGTGTCCGTCGATTCTGGTGCCCGCGAATCGAGAGCACTCAGCGCAGAGGAGCGGAAGGAACTGAACAAGGAGAGAGATGAGGTGCGAGTCTGCTTGTACTGCAGCTAGGAGGGAATGGGCAAAGCTTTTCCGTGAGCAAACTGCCGCAAAGGGATACCAGAGTGACTGTGCAACTTGTTCCACCTGCTTTACCTCAAGATCTAACGTTCGCTTCGCAAGGGCAATCTCCTCCTGGTCTGAGAACGGTGTCCAGTTTTGTATTGGGATCTGTGGTACCGTGTAAGGTTTGGAATAGTGGTCCAGGTTTCTCAGTCCTCACACGTGCGGTCGTATTTTCCAGGCACGACAAGCCGAGGCACAGGCGCACAAGGAGATTCGAGCGCTCAACGCGAGTATAGGCTTAAAACCGGGGAAACTAGCCAAAAAAGAAGCTCGTGCAGCGGCCAAGAAGCTTGCGAAAGGTAAATTTCAGCCCACTGGTGACAGACTTGCCTCGGTTGCCTTCCTCTGCCGCTTGTTGGTCGGGCCCACAGATTTAAGTGGCCAACTTTTACCGTTTAGCGCTTCATCCTGTGCAGTTCGCGGTGTCAATGTAATGTATGTAAATGAATGTGAATGGCACAGTGAAAATTGCGTTCTGTCAGCTTTTTGAGGCGAAATGTTTGCCGAAATTATTCTCACAATAATATGCTCCAAATCGCACTCCCTATCAAAGCGGTTTTTATGCGTGGAAACGGAATACTAGAGGTCCCGTAATTCATTACACTCCCTCCCTGAAAATAAGGACGCTAGTTCTCGTTTGTGTTGAAGTGACAGCTTTCTAGAGAAGGTACCAGGTTTAGAGGCATGATTGCAACAAGCGTGTTGACTTTTTACCGATTGGCACGTTGTGAACCGCAGAGCAAGGTAAAATTTACGACGGCGCGTACGGCGAGAGCGGCGACGAAGGCAACGATGAATAGGATGACTATTAGTCGGCACCGCGCCTATGCTGGAAAGGAAAACCCCTTCCCTGCAATTACTCGCAAACCGTGCCGTTCCGGTTGAGCCTCCGAGCAAAACCCGTTGAGAGCCGCTTTTGTAATATTGTATACAGGCTTCTTCAGCCTGCTTTGAGATACCGTTTCTGACTAGTCTTTACAAATAGTGAATAGTAAGTTAGTACCGAAATAGTTTCCTGTAGATTTTTGGTTCCTATCTGTGCGTCTGTTTCGACGCGCGTAGTTGTGGGAGTGTTAGGCTGGAGGGTAGTAAGGATGCTTCCTCGCTATGCCGCGAGGTGGTTTCTAAAACCGAATACTTTTGAGCAGAAATACACATAAACCGATCGCAAAAGCCGTGCGAAGATATTTGCCGCTTGTCACTAAAGAGTACTCAGGGAACACGGACGCACGTTTCACAGTTCCGAGGTCAAGCAGGTATGACTTGAATAACGAAGGCACATAATTTAGGTACGAGTGCGAGCATACTCGACGCCACCATACAATTTCAAAAGTCAGTTATAAGTTGCACTTATTTTTGTCATGGACGATTCACACTTCTGATCGTGTGCGTTAGTGAACTTACAGTCTACCACCGAGTTCTTGCTTGTTCCCATCGGGCCCGCGCCGTTGAAAAAGTCACAAGTTTTCTCTCAGGCCCCCAATAAGTACCCGCCTTTGCGGTCTCTGGATAAACCGATGCCGTGCACTCGCTAGCCACTACCCTACCTGCACATAGCCACATACCCTACGGGGGTTTTACTTATTTATCTTAGAAGGCGAATTTAATATGAGTTCGAGTATCCCATGACTGATAACATTATCGCCAAATGAAAGACACCAAAGGTTCAGACGAGCTCTCAGAACCATCGACAGCCCAAGAAAGCTGCGCATGATTAGTCCACTTGTGTACCACAAAACTCAGCGCCTAATTTCAAATTTGACCGCAACCATGGTACCTCCGCCTAGTCGGAACGTACTGTTCGCAGTCAATTACGGGCGGGTTTTGTCAACGGCGGGGCATTGACATTGTACACGCGGCATGTCGTGGCCTTCAACGGGCGCAATACCGTGGATCACTCGCGAAGCCGTAATTGGATTCGAAGCATGGGAAGCAAGAAGCAGAACCTCGATAGATTCTCAATTAGCGACACTTCTCACCGAGGAACTAAACGTAGTTTTCAGCGTACTAGTGACGGACGCTTCGGAAAACGCATTGGCACGAGCCCTCCGCAATCCCGAAAGCGCGCTAGCGGCAATAGCGTCGACACGAATAGTGAATCCATTTTCGAGAACGTCCCACGCGCAAAGCGTCGTTCCCTTCCTTTCGGTACAACAGTCGCCCTCGTTCAGAAAGCTTTTGAAACCGGGTATAAAACAGCTATCGTGTACCGGGAGGCACGGACAGCTCAGGGCTATGCCCCAAGGCGTATGCCCCAAGGGTATGCCCCGAGGCGTATGCCCCATGGGTATGCCCCGAGGCGTATGCCCCATGGGTATGCCCCGAGGCGTATGCCCCATGGGCATGCCCCGAGGCGTATGCCCCATGGGTATGCCCCGAGGCGTATGCCCCATGGGTATGCCCCGAGGCGTATGCCCCATGGGCATGCCCCGAGGCGTATGCCCCATGGGCATGCCCCGAGGCGTATGCCCCATGGGTATGCCCCGAGGCGTATGCCCCATGGGTATGCCCCGAGGCGTATGCCCCATGGGTATGCCCCGAGGCGTATGCCCCATGGGTATGCCCTGAGGCGTATGCCCCATGGGTATGCCCCGAGGCGTATGCCCCATGGGTATGCCCCGAGGCGTATGCCCCATGGGTATGCCCCGAGGCGTATGCCCCATGGGTATGCCCCGAGGCGTATGCCCCATGGGTATGCCCCGAGGCGTATGCCCCATGGGCATGCCCCGAGGCGTATACCCCATGGGTATGCCCCGAGGCGTATGCCCCATGGGTATGCCCCCGAGCGTGCATGCCCCACTCGCGAATAATGGGGAATTATCGGATATTCACATAAGTGAGCGAGTGGGGGAAATAATCGATGACAAAGCAGATTTCAGGAGAAGATCTGTAATGAAATGATTCATGGTAGATTCCAGGAGAAGATCTGCAATGGCAATACAAGTATCATGATCTGCCTGATGATTGGTGGAGGAGTAACAGAATCAGGCATAGTCTGCTGGTAATTGGCCGATGACAGATGTCAATCTAGGAATCCTGCTAGTGATTTAAAGAGCAACATGATGAAAGGGGAAGCTTGGGAAAAGTGAACCTCAGTTAGTGTTGATCAAGAGAATGGAATAAGCAAGTTTTACATGTTAGGATTAGGCATGGCGCCAAGACTATACATAAGGATATGATGTGGAAGGTTCGAGACCATACATATATCGGAAAAGTGATTGTAATACTAGGCTGTATAGCCAGTGTTTGTCATGAAAGTAAACAGTGGAATGTAAGGCTAGAAGCCTATGTGAAGCACCAAAAACAGTAAATAAGATAAAAAGAAAAGAAGAAAGATAAAAGAAAAGAATAAAGAAAAATAAAAGAAAAAGAAAGATGTATAAGTTATCAGATATGCGCTGGTACAAATTGGTATTCAGATGTTGAATACGTTCTACGGACCTTTGGGATCTGCCTTTGAGATTTTGCGGATGGCGACTTTTGTGTTTGCGCTTTGAGCTAGCTCTGCTTGCGTTTGACGGCTCAAATTGCGCGCGTTACGTGCGCTAAAAACACGGAAAAGTTTCGCTACGGGATCTTCTTTGTGAGGGGTTTGGTTGAAGATCTTCTTTGGGGCCTTTCAGAGATGCGACTGCAAGATGACTTGGGCGACTTTTCGTTTTTGCGTTTTGAGCTAGCTCCGCTTGCGTTCGGCGGCTCAAATTGCGCGCGTTACGTGCACTAAAAACGCGGAAAAGTTTCGCTGCGAGATCTTCTTTGTGAAGGATTTAGTTGAGATCTGCGTTATCTTGCTTTTTCTCAAGGCTCTGGGCGAGATTTGACACTTGATCTTAAGAATGTTCGGTTCTGGTCCACTCCGACGGCTGTAGAGCTGGCATATTATGCGCGTGGACGTCTTTGGTGGACCCGTATGGCCGCTTTTTGCTGGATGTTGTTCAGATGATGCGGATGCTCAGATTAGTGATCTTGGATGCCGGCAGAGGCTTAAGTATGGGGGGGGAAAGTGAGCCCTTCTCAGCAACATAACTAAGCAAGGCCGCCGGAGGCTATTGTCAAAAAGTACGAATAAAAAGTATCTTTTTAGTTTGTTAACAATCTGAGCAAGTTTGGGGCCAGATCTTGTATCCTCACAGCTGCTAAAAATAGCCTATCAGCCTTAAGTATGGTGGAAGTACCTCCCAACTTCTAGGGAAGTTCCTTATACCTTCTGGCTAAGTTCTCTACAGCTTTTGGCAGTATTTTGGCTCTACTGGACTGGTATTTCTGGAATTAATTTCTGGAAGCGCCATACGACCATATTTGACACTGTCATAGTTGTCATATCGTCATAACTGTCATCCGACAGTTGACTTTTGATGCTTTCGCCCCCTTCCACCACCGCTATGGATCCTTCCGCCACCACCGTCCCTTTGACCCCTTCAGACCTTACACCAACCGCTTCCACCGCGCCGGGGCCTTCGGGCCCCTCCACCACCACAGTGGGGCATACCGTGGGGTATGCCCCGGGGCATGCGGGGCATGCGGGGCAGCCCAGCATGCCTCAGAGCCAGTCCTTGCCCGCCCTTTCCCCAACCCTTCCCTTTGTGTTTCAACAACAAGAGAGTGGTTGGGGCAGCGTGCAGCCGTATGCAGCATGGCAGGCTGAGCTTGCAGCGGGGCATACGGGGCATACGGGGCATACGGGGCATACGGGGTATGTGGGGCATGCGGGGCATGCGACGCGCCAGCCCCCGCACGCGACGAGCATGCAACCGCAACTTCAATCTGCCCCGGGCTTTCCCTATGCCACCAGTATGCCGCCACAACCCTTTGGCATGCCACACCATTATGCCACAGGCTCGCCACTACCCCATGCCCCAGGCGTGTTGACACACGCCCCGTACACTCCCGCGCCGATGTCGACCACCTACGGGGATCCATGGACACTACCCGTTTACTTTCCACCGCCTCCACCTCCAGTATATGGAGCTGACCCTGCGTCGGAGGCACGCGCGAGGGAATGGTGGGCAGCGCGAGAGCGCATGGCGGCTGCAGAGCGGGCGGTGGCGACAGACATGAGAGTGGTCCCCCAACGACTGTATCCGACACCGTTGATGGAACCGATTCCTCACACCGATATTTCTCCTGACGAGGGTGTGAACCCATCAGCCGCATCATCGTCGCCGTGCTTCGGGGCCAGATACTCTTGGGAGAACCTTGCCAATACGCACGGAGCCCCAAGACGTGGTGACCGAGGACCTCTCCCAAGCTCACGCGTCTCAACCTGGGAGCACGACATCCGGTTCTGGCTATGAGTCTGCAGCAGGCACTCAGCATAGCCGCAAGCGACGAGAGCGGCGTCTCAAGTTGGAGAGGCATCGGAGGAAGGAGTTGACGGACCAGGAAATGTTGCAGAGGGTAGTCCGCGCCGAGACCGCTCGGTTCCTCGCAGAGACCGAGGCGGGGAGCTTACGCGACCAAATGGCTCAGCTAGAGGCTGCCGCAACGGAGGGCGCGGTGGCTGAGGAACGGCGTCTAGCGAGAAGACGTCGAGCAAGCTTGGACACCCCTGTGGTGTACGGGTCTGGTGAAGGCCAACCACAACATGCAGCGGGAGCGGCTGAGTATGCACCCGGCTCAGTCGGGCATGCCCCGGGGCATACGGGGCATACGGGGCATGCGGGGCATGCGGGGCATGCAGCACAGCCGGCTGAGCATGTACCCGGCTCAGTGGGGCATGCAGCGGGGCATGCCCCGGGGCATGCGGGGCATGCGGGGCATGCAACACAACCGGCTGAGCATGTACCCGGCTCAGTGGGGCATGCAGCAGGGTATGCCCCGGGGCATGCGGGGCATGCGGGGCATGCAACACGCCAGCCCCAACATGCAACCAGTGGGTTCCAGCAGCTTGCAACCAGCGTCTCCCAGCATGCAACCAGCGGAGGCCAGCTTACCTTGGGCTGGAATGGTGGTAAGCCGCTTGCCGCCGATGAAGAATCGAAAAGCCGGAGTAGCGACTATAAGGACACGGAGGACGACCCTGGTGACGACCCTGGAGATGACCCTGGTGACGACCCTGATGGTGACCCGGCTGGTGGGGGGGCGGGGCCGTCGACGTCAACTACACGGCTGTTAGTGGTCACTCCCCAAGGGGATTCCTTGTGGGTGCCCCCGGGTGAATTGGCCACTACAGCGACGTTACCCGAGGTCACCTCCTCGCACCATGGTCTGTCGGCAGCCCTGAAGATCTGTGACAATCTTGGGCTGAGTCCCGCTCGATACATTCTGAGCGGGGCCGGTAGTACCTCTTTCCCCGAGATACGTCCGCTGCACACCACCGAGACCTCCACCTACGCTCTCTTAGTGGACCGCTTGGTGGCAGAGGAGTCTATTCGAGGCACGAGGCGTTCCAGAATTCCGTCTCAATGGTACCAATGCCCGAGACGACCGGTGGTGGACGCCTTCACGGAGTCGGAGGCGGAAACCTACGAGCTGGACGGGCTACAAGCCTGGGTGGAGGTCTGTGCCGCTCCGTGGTACTTGGCAGCATCGTTTGGGCCATCTTCTGAGACGCCCCAACCCCCTCTACAGCCTGCCCCTTCCACATTCCCGGCTCCTTCCCACCGACTTTCTGCCGACGCCGCGACCTTTTCACCGACGGCGTCACAGCATGCGGCAGCAACGGGACCACCTGCCGGGGTGGCACGAGCTCCGGAGGACCCCATGGCGATGTACACCCCCGACGACCGCTCCTACCAGACCGTGATCAAGAACGAGAGCTCGCTCTTGAAGGACATCCGCAAGCTGGTGGACGACCTCCCGGAGTTTCCCGGCGATCACTTCACGAAGGGCCGGGCCATGGATGACCTTGAGGAATTCTCTGTGGCGGTGAATGCACTTCTGGAGCACATGACGGTGATTGCGGCGCTCACTACTCCCAGCTTTCGGCGTGAGGCGCAAGGACACAATCAGCTCAGCATCTCCACCTTGCTGTGGATGATCAAGACCTCCAAGTTGGCCAAGGCCCAGAAGTTGTACGTCGAGGAAATGGCGCCAGGAGGCAGCGAAGGAGAGGCGTGGAAGGCGAGGTACGCAGCGGTGCCGCGGTTCATGGGCGATCTTGCCTTGTCAGTGGACATCACCACGGACGCCCTGAAACGGCTGAAGTCGGAGCTACTCTCAACAAGACAGCGATCAGAGGAGAAGCCCGGTGCTTTCTACACCCGCATCACCACCCGAACCGCGACTGTCAACTTCGTGGCGGACGTAGTGCGGGGTTGCGGTAAGGTTACCAAACTGGAACTTCTCGAGCTCTTTTAAGGTGGATTACGACACAGCGTTCAAGTGGGTTCCAAGTTGGCGGATCTTGGGCTAGACACCAGTCACCCGGAGCAGTGGGAAGAGGAACAACGTCGACTTGGACGGCCCGACACCTCCGCCATCTTGAAGGTTCGTTCCGTGGCCACGGAAATTGAGACGGCTAAGGTGATGGAGGACGCGGTTCTCCACGACACCATCGCCCGCAAGGTGGCGTTGGAGATGGGACACCGACAACGGCAAGCTCCACCACGTAGCGCCCCGGCTAGTCGGCCTAGGTGGCCTCCGAGGAGGCCTGCGTTGGCGGCCCTCACGTGGGAGCCGGGGACTGCTGGGAATGACTCGGCAACAGCGGCTCCTGTGGATGTAAGCACAGCGGCGACCCAAGGATCCCGACCGGCACCTGCGGTGAGGGAACGGCCCTGTTTCGAGGAGATCCTCGCTCTGGCGGATGCTGACGTGGACCTCTATGGGGATCTGTGTGCCATGTGTGACATCACGAACACCGAGGATCCAGCTTTTCGGAGTGGGGAGCCGACAGGGGCTCCCGGGCAAGAGGAGTAAATCTCCATCGACCCCGTGGACAGAGGCAGCCCTATACCAATGTGGCAGCCCGTCCTTCATGGCCCTCGCGGACGTCACGTGACGAGGCCACCGCCTGTACCCCGACAAAGCCCGTCTCACTGCGAGTGCAGCATGCCCCAGTGAGCACAGAGGCTTCATCAGATTCACCCCATGGTGTGGCCGCACGGCCCCCCTTCACCGTCAGCCCGAGGCCCCGTTCATCACGGATTGCCTTCAGTGGCCGAGAGCGCGCACGGCGCGCTACCATATTGAGTAGACGGCCCCTCTCAGTGGAGAATTCCCCCCCTGCTCGGGGATCATTGACTCCACCGATAGCCCCACCGACAGCACATTCTTGTTGGGAGACTTACTGTGCCGAACACGGTGTCCCGATTGACCGCGGTAATGTTGATGGACCTCCCCCACGCATCCGAGCTCATCACGCAGCACCAGCAGTTCAGCCCAGCGACTACAAGGATCTGCATCTGGCTGCACCGGGGACCTCCGAGGTGTACCAGAGTTCCTTGGCGGACCAGCGTAGGCGGTTGACATCGTGGAGCTGGAGAAGTCCGGCTGGGGCTACCTCTGAAAGTGTCCTACTACGACAACTACGCATGACCCTCAAGAAGAAGTCCCCGGCAGAGGCACACAAGATGGCTGAGCGCAGTCGCCGCCATGCTACACGACGTCCCGCGACTACTCCTTTCAGCCGTCACCAACGGAAGTACGAGTTGGACGAGCTTATACTCGCCCGCTTGCGTGGTCGCATGGGCGGCACATTGGGCTTGGCCTGGGCAGAGCTGAGCCCACGCGAGCAACGTCGGGCTGTGGAGCAAGAATACGGGCCGAAGACTAGTGTACCGCAAGAAGGCCGACCTTGGGAGACGATTGGCCTCCGTCGCCTTCGACGGCGTCAAGCATCTGCGGCGATATCAATACAGCAAGCCTATCGCTTGTGGCGACGTCGGCGGGCACAACGAGCGCAGGACACTCCCCTTGACTCTCATGCGCTCAAGACGGCCTCAGCGTGGACCACGGCAGCCCAGCGGGTCAAGCAGTACGGCAAGGCGGTCGTGCAGGCTGTGTGCGGACGCGTCCGACGGGCACACCCACCTCCCAATCCTACCCCCCTCAAACCAGACGAGACGGTTCTCGCAACAACTCTGGGATCGAGCCCCTCGGATCTAACCTACAGCACCGATGAGTCCGAGATGGAGATCCATTGCAGCCAGTACCGGGTGCAGCAGCACCGTGAGCTGTCCTCGGAGGAGAATACGCCTACCCGCCGTTCGAAGCCTTCGAGGAGTGGGAGGAAGCGCACGACGTTGGACCAACGGGTGAAAGCCTGGAGGAAGGAGGAATCTGCACGTCTTGCTGCTTGGGAGGCCCTGAGCGTGACCCGCCAACCGGTGGGCGAATCCGAACACCTCGAGGAGGAGCTGAGTATGACCCAGCAGCTGGCGGGCGGATCGGGCAGCATACCGCCAGCGTGCAACCAACATGTTGTATCCTACTCCAGTCAGCCCGAGGAGGAGCTGAACATGACCCAGCAGCTGGCGGGCGAACCTAACAGCCCGTGCCGGCATGCATCCAGTCCGGCCGAGCATGCCACCAGCCCGGCTAAGCACGCAGCGGAACATGCAGCGGGGCATGCGCCAGGGCACGCGGGGCATGCGGGGCATGCAACATGCCCGCCTGAGCATGCGACCAGCTCGGTGGGGCATGCAGTGGGGCATGCCCCGGGGCATGCGGGGCATGCGGGGCATGCAACACGGCCGACTGAG